>BQNB010018926.1:0-67568 GCA_026074375.1 Tanacetum coccineum | reverse complement strand
GACCTTTTGCCTTGGTCAAGGGCATTCGGTCAGGATCCGTATTAGGGTTGCTATATAAGTGTGTACCGTCCGCGAATCATGTCCCAAGACTTAGACGAATTCAAGACCAATGCCTGACTTTGAAGAATATGCCGTATCCACATCAGCAATATGTCGTATATGATACTTTGGTCAACATTCAGAACAAGCACGATTTCAAGCCAATACGCCGTATTCAGAAGACCTAATACGTCGTATAAGGAAGAAATCAATGAATATTTCAAAATATTATAATCGTGGAGCTCATGCCAAGTTACACAATACGCCGTATCAGACCCTTCTAATACGATGTATTGACCTGTTTTCAGAGCTTATAAATAGAAAACCATAAAATCAGTTCTAAGTATGCAAAGAAGCCTTTAACCACCAAATTCGATCTATAGACGATTTTAAGAAGAAAAGAAGGTCAGCAAGTGCCTCAAGTCAATAGGAAAGCTCTTGTAATCTTAATACTACGCTATACGCATTCGGTTACCGTATTGTTCTCTTTACTTTAATCGTTCGTCTATGATACTGTATTTTGTTACATAGGCTATGGGCTAATACCTGTAGGTATTAGCCATGTTTATGATAATTTAATGTTTGGTTTGTTTATATTGATTATTTACCTTTTCGTTGCATGTTGATTATGTTTATCACTTCATATCTGTTTATGTCTGATTATGTGTTTAATCTGTCATTCAACTGGATCTAGTATCACAGACCAAGTAGACTAGAGTTTAGGATAGAACTACATACAAGTTTATATATGTGACTATGGAATAATAGGACTGCAAATTTAAGCCCTTGTTTCTTCCATTGGTTAAGTGAATTGGTAGACTAAGAGGTGACCTAGGATTACACATAACATTCTGTTTCCTTAGGTAAGTGCTTGGACCTCGAACTACGAGCATATATATAACGATTGGGCCTAAGTGGGTAAAGCCTCGATGAGCTAAGTTTCGATATATCACCAGTATTGTCTCCTAGATAGATTATAATCGACTGTGTATGCTTTATGAGATTTAGGTTAATTATGACAGGATTAACTTAATAAAGTTTAGGGAGAAGAACCACCTAAGCTTAGGGAATGATATAACACCAATGAAGTAATACAATCATTACACACATAAACAATTCCTACATTTTATTTGATTAAACTGGCTAATACGTTTTCCTTACATTTGTGCTCGACCGCTTCTTTATCATTTGTGTAACTGCTTGTGTGTGTTAATTGACTTATTTAGTTTAGATTAAAACCAAAACTCGTGCTAGTGTCTCAGGCTGAAAACCCCCTTTTGCGTTAGATAGGTTTAAGTAGAATTAATTAGGATAAATTAGGACTAACCTAGATCACTAAAATACTGATAGATTTAAGTGGTAACGCTCACTCTTAGTCATCGACACCCTACTTACCAACGAACCTACAACTAATCAGGTACACTGCTCGTTAGTGTTTGTTAATAGGTAAAGTTGGCAAAATATAAATAGTAGAACTTGATACAAATATTACCTACTCACAATGATGCATTAAGTTTTTGGCGCCGTTGTCGGGGAGTGAAGTTATTTAATTCTTGTTTATTAGTGTTTTAGTTTAGATTTAGTATTTTTAGATTAGTTTAGTTTAGTTTTGTTTGCATTTGTACTGTTATGCATATTTTTATGTTATTTGTGTGTTTGTTTATTTTTCTGCATCTAGTTTAGTCTTTGTTAGTTTATTACTTAGTTTTTCTAGTGGATTTGTTGCAGAAAATGGACAACCCAGGTACTATTATGGAGGAATACGTTCAGTATGAAACAGAGAAAGCTCTTAGAAACGGTAAAGTATATAACTGGGAAACTGCTAAGTATGGTAAGATCAACTATATCGAAGATATTAGCTACCTTAGATTTTTTGAAACAAAATTCCCAGCTATAGTTTATGATGATGCTTTAAAAGTAGAGTCCGATTTCTCATCTAAACCCGTACTAAATTTTGAACTTATCAATAATGTTAACCTGGAAAATAAAACATCATTGCCCAAGTGTGATTATGATGAACACTATTTTTTATCAGAAAGAAAAGCTTTAAAGAAACAATTTTCTAAAAAAGAAAAATTTAACATCTTAAATATTGATGAAGATCTGTTTTCTTATGAAATTTCTTCCGACGACAATAAAATAGGTATCAAGCGGCCTTCGGAAGATATCTTTGTTAAACCATTACGAAACATAATAAATACCGATGTTGATACCTATGATCATGAGTTAAATGGAAATTAGAAAACGAGTCATGATACATTTAGTAAATCTCTCACAATTGAAACTTTTGTTATGATGATTAAAATCATGATTTGGAAATATTTGAACGAAGTATAATTAAGAATCTATATATGCCATTTGGCATTCTCTTCGACCCTAAGCTGTTCTATAAGAATGGTGGATGTACAAATATCGTTCTACTATGCGGTTTGGTATTACGGAGGCCAAGGTATGTTTTCTATTATTCACTAAAATAATTGATCTCCTAAGGCGGATATGACGTGTGGTATGTGCTTAAATACACATACCTTTATCTTAATAAAACGAGCTAAATTAACCAAAAACGGATATAAAATGCCAAATATATGCTTGTTTTGTGTTATTTACTGTGCAGGTAACAAATATTCACAAAAAGACAAAAACAAAGGCAAATTGGACAAAACTGAGCACTTCATTGGAAATAGCACGAGATTACGAGTCCAACAGTGCCCTCGGATCTTATTGGGCCAGCCCGTAACCCATTTTATTTGCCGAGCCAACCCATTGTTAACTAAGCCCAACTCTAAAAGCCCAACAAGAAAAATAAATATGATGAATATTTGATGAGATGACGTCAACATGATGTCATGGCACATGCATGAAATTAATTCCACCAGGTCACATGACATAGCACTAACTCATGGAACGGACCATTTACAATTCGCCACGTGGCATAGAAGTTTTACAAATGTTTTCAATCAGATGCTAAGGAAGATATGCGTTTATTAAACGCAGCATATGAAAGAGACTACATGTCATCCATTAATTGGTGGATCGGGTAATAAATGTGTTGGCATGTACAAAGTCAAGATGTAGTTTTAATGGTGATTGGCAACAATAATTGATTTCCATAAGCAATTTTGGGAAGGTTTTAAAAATGATTGGCAGTATTGACCTCACAAGGATAAGCACAACCATTCTCCTATAAATAGGGAGGATAATCACACATTGGAAGAAATCTAGATCGAGGAGTAGTGTAGCTCTGTTTTAAATTATTTACAGTTTTTAAAAGCTTTTTCTTATTCTACTTTTCCTGTAATTTACTTTTAAGTAAGCAAATACTATTCTCAAGATTTGGATTCCCTTTGATATGTATCAAAGATTGGTTCGATTGATGTCCGGTTGTTGTTTGATGGTTCGGATTTGTTACTCTACTTGATTATGAAATGCAGGTTCCTATTTAGTTTGTATTCATTTCTACTTTATCCATCTCGTTTTTCATTTTCTTTCATTCGTGAACGTAGGGTAGAGTGGGAGTAGAGTTAAGGTAGAATAAATTTAAATTTGGAGAAAGGGGAACAACACAGCCGACACAAACCCCTTTGTGGGTCGGTGACCTCCACTCACCACAAAAATCTTGCAGCTGTCATTTTTATTTTGTATGAGCACTTTTGGTAACATGAATGTAGTCATCATAGCATCTAAAATTTCTTGTTACTATGTAGTGTTAATAAATACTACTTTAATTCTTAGTTTTATTTCAATCTTGTCGAATTTAGTTTTTTTTACAATATCAAATTTTACTTTATTGCTCTTTTATTAAAATAATATACATAGATTTGAATGACATATCTTTCTCGTCATTTCCTTTCCGATTTCGTTAAATCGTTTAGATGTTGATGTTTAAATAGTTTTTATTCAAAATTAGTGTTAAACAATTTGTATTTATTTGTTATAAAAAGTTACTGTAGTGATTAGTGGATTATTTATGAAGCTTTTGGAGCGGGTCTCATCTCGTCATTTTTTTTGCACTCTTCAACATATTTGGTATCTCTATTCTCTTAACATCTTTATTTTTAGCATGATAGTTGTAATTGCTATGTTAATTTTTGCCATTATTATTAGGGTTAAAATCTGATTTAGTTGCTTAATTTGTGGCGTTTCTTTAATTCCGTTAATGTTTTTTTAATTTAGAATCAAAATTGCCTTAATTGTTTAATTTACTTTATATGCTTTTAAATTTTGTTGGTAGAATTAGAAAAACAAAACTAAAATCTTTGAACTATTCAAAATCCCGATCACAAACTTCAACAAAAAGTTCAATTCACGCCTCGTTGGAACATTAACGACCCGAAATCATTTTGTAAAATTTTCCATTTTAATACTAGTGAGCTATTGTTTCATAGCTGTAGTCAACGAAGACAGGACGCACCGTCCCCAACTGGGTTGCGGTTTTCGTAGATAATTACAATTCAACTTTATTTTATGCAAATTTTTTTCGCTGTACCCGATTTGGGATCTTTGTTTTTCTTATAATACCCGTGACAAATTTTTTTTCAATTTAACCATTTCAATCGCGAGAGTTGAATAGCGATTTACATTGGGCTACTTGTCACCTTATTATTGGTTCGTTAAAAAAAAAAAAAAAAAAATGTGATCGCGCCAATATTAATATCAGATTTCACTTTTTAAGAATTTTTTTTTAATTTTATAAATGAAAAAAAAGTAAAAAAAAAAAAAAAACAATTGTGGATCCGCTGCCCATATAATAGAGAATCATTTTATAGAATTATTTTTTAATAGAGATTCAACTTTTTTTTTTAATTTTTTTTAATTTTATGATTAGAATAAGGCTCATCCACATTTGTCTTTTTTTTTTTTTAACGAACCATAATAAAGTGACAAGTAGCCCATGTAAATCGCTATTCAACACTCGCGTAGAAATGTTTAATTAAAAAAAAAAAATTGTCAGGGATATTATAAAATAACACGGATCCCAATCGGGTACAGCGAAATTTTTCGCTTATTTTATTAGTGATTATATAATCAACTGTTACACTTCTAGTCTTTAAATTCTGTTTTGTTTCTTATGCGAATGAATGATTTTTTTATTACTCCATCCGTCTCTAAATAAGTGTCCACTATTGACTTTCGAAGTCAATCTTCTTTAACTTTGACTTTAAATTATTTTGTTTGTGTTATATAATACTTGATGAAAATTATACCAATGAAAATACATTCAAAATACAATTCATTCATATATTTTGCATCAAGTATAATATAACACAATCAAAATAAGTTTAAGGTCAAAGTTGAAAGAAGAAGACTTTAAAGTTCAACAGTGGAGATTTATTTAGGACGGATGGAGTATCTATTTTTGGTTTTCTTTAAAAAAGTCTTTATTTTTGGGTAAACTTATCAATATATTGAGCAAATTTCCTATGCAAAAACTGAATTTGTTATAAAACTTTTTTTAAAGGTTTACGTCTTGTTAACAGTTTCAATAAACCCGTTTTGAGCATTTATTATTGTTACTAATGTAGAGTAAAGAGTATGGTTATGGTTAATGAATTGATATGGGTTCATTGAGAAGCTTTATGAATTGCGTGGGATATAGTTTATGTAGCGGTCTCATCTCGTTATTTATTTGGCACACTTCAAACATATTTTGATATCTCAAAATCTCTTAGCTTATTTAGTTTTTAGCATATATGTTTTTGTAATTCCAAAGGTTTATTTTTGCCATTGTTCTTCAGGGTTAAAATTTGATTTTATTGCTTAATTTGTTGCGTTCTTTAATTCCGTTAAGTTATTAATTTAAATCATAATTTCCTTAATTTTTTAATTTGCTTTTTTATGCATTTATATTTTGTCAGTAGATATAGAAACCAAAAAAAAAAAATTGAACTATTCAAATTCCCGATCACAAACTTCAACAAAAAGTTCAATTCACGCCTCGTTGGAACATTAACAACCTAGAGACCGATTAGGAAAAGGAGTGTACTTTCGAAAATCAAATATCCGGAATTATATTTAATTAGTGAGTTGGTTTATTCGCATTAAGGTAAAAGTGTATTATGCTTAATTTACCTATTATATATCTAATTATATATATATATATCATAAATAATAAATGACACATATATATATATAGTATATATAAATATATAATATAATATAAATAAAAAATATATATATATATATATATAAATATATATATATATATATATACAACACACACAACACACACATACTATTGACAAAGATCAATTATAGGCGCGCTTGCCCGGGAGGCTGTGTTAGGCGAATTTTCAAGTTGTCGTTTGAAGATATGTTTTTTGTTGAAGAATCCATCCTCGAAGTTTTTTTATTTTTTTTTTTATTTTTTATTCTTGGTGGTGTGAAAATTTTCGTAGTAAAAATAAATAAAAAAAAATTATAAAGTTAAAATCCAAAAATCCAAAAAATAAAATTAAAACAACATCAAAAGAAACGAGTTGTCATTTGTTATAATCGGCTCACCTTTAGAAATACAAACTATAAGAGAGGTATAAGGAGGGTTGATCCAACGAACTTCGACCCGAAAAGAAAAGGTTTTTAAAATGCTTCGCGCTTACGCCCGTCTTCCGCTTCTTGTACTTTTTTCTAAGAGAGCTACAATGTCAATTTGACTTTTCGTTACCAAAAATATTTTTTTGTTTTTAATAAAAACAAATTCTTTCTTAATCTCCCAATTGTTTAATTCATCAAATTTGGAATCATCCGACCTCGAAATCGATGCTGTTCCTGTGGAAGTCTGAGTGATGAATATGGATGTCCATGTTCTACTTGTGAGTTATGTGGGAACGACGCTCATTATGGTTATAATTTTCTATCACAAATTCCGTTTGTTTACAATCAGAACCCGTGTTTCAATCAAAACCTTGATAATTTTCCACAAACTTCACCAAGTTTTCCACAGCAATTTCTCTGTTGTGAAGACTGCGAGGATCCTCATGCGAATTTTGAATGTCAACCAATGAATCAAAATTTCTATGAGCCCAATTTTTGCTATAATTCTAATTCTTTAGGTTTTGACCAATTCTAACCCCCGCAGTATCCCTTCATTCATCAACCTCGTCAGGAGATAAGTACGGAAATGTTGCTTGCTAAAGAGAAACTAATAAAAGCTATACGAACCTGTTTGAAAAATAATAATCAAACTCCTGAAGAAAAGAGTATTGCAGTATTGCTAGCTGAAAAGAGTATTCTTACAGTTATGCAAACTTTGGAAGAAAAGCATAATGATACAGAAAGTATGCAAGAATTGCTGCTTCAACTCTCTAAAGATTTACAAACTCTTGGTAATACTTCGAATCAACTAAAGCAGGAAGAGCAGGATAGTTCTCAATATTGGAAGCCTCCCGTTTACTATTCTGACGATGATGATGATTTCTATAGAGAGGGTATTGATGAAGCTCCTCCATCAGATGCAATCACACCCGACTTACCAATTATAGACTCTCTCGTAATGGAGGATGAGCATCTTGACACTATTCCAGAAACAGATTTGGACGAAGAAATTAAGTCCAGTGTTAAGAACCTTAACCTAACCCCAAGTGAATCCGAGGATTTATCCGATTACGTAAGCGAATGTGATTTGCCTTTTTGTGATAATTCTCCCGATTTTTATAATGATTCTGAGATTTTCTCTAATCCTCTCTTCGATTCTATTGCTGATTATACCTCTAGTGATGACGAGTCATATTCTGAGGAAGATGTTCCGGTAGAAAATTTTAAAATTTACTCAAACCCTCTTCTCGAATTTGATGAAGAAATCTTTTCTAGTGAGATTAATCTGCTTTATAATGAGGTGTTAGAAGATCTCGATTCAATTCCACCGGGAAATGAAAATGATCACTTTAATGCTGAATCTGATTTAATAGAATCATTGCTTAATAAAGATACCGTGATAACTTCCCCCAAGATTGATTTCCTTCTTGAGGAATTCGCTGGTGAGCTCGCACTTATCAATCCAATTCCATTGGGAATTGCTGAACCCAACTTTGATCCGAAGGAAGCTATTCATCTTATTAAGAAGTTGTTATATGATAATTCATCTCCTCTACCTCCGGAAGAACTTAATTCTGAAATTTCTGATGCTATAATCAAGTCTTTTTCCCCATCTCCTATCCTCGTTGAGGATAGTGACTCTCTTATGGAGGAGATCGATATATTTCTTGCTTCAGATGACTCAATACCACCGGGTATTGAGAATGCCGACTATGACTCAGAAGGGGATATTCTTTTTCTTGAAGAATTACTTACCAATGATTCCCTTTCACTTCCTGAAAATGAGTCATTTCACTTTGATCGCTATTATGTTCTATCATTCCCTCGTCCTCTTGAGAAACCACCGGATGATGATGGAAGTTACTTTGATATTGAGCCCGATATAAGAGTTTTAACTGCTAAAGCTTTCAATCATGGTATTTTTTCAAAAGAGGAGAAATCTCCTCACTTCTTATCTCATCGAGGCTTCAAAACTTTCCAGATCATTTATGATTTTTCTGAAAGCCCGATGATGATCTATGGAGGGGACATGCCAATCTTGGATGTTCCGCATCTCTATTTCTATCCTCCTTGACTAGCTCAAGTATAAAGGGATCTAGTCAAGCTCGTGACTCGGTTAACAAAAACAAAGCGCTTCTCGGGAGGCAACCCGTGTTTCTGTCTTCTTTCTATTTTCTAATAAGTGTGACGTGAGGGGGCTCGCCTCTTCCAATCTTGTGTTTTTGTTGTCTGTGATGATTTGTCAAGATTACCCAGATTATGAAGACTCTCGTGCTCGTGGTTTTGTCCAACGCTCACTCGATCTTCATCCCTTTGCATGCTTATTTTGGGAATCCTATATCCTTGATCTTATTGACTAACGTTTAATCTTTGGCATAATTAATAAACGACTTTAGATTTACATGAGATTCCCTTTTATATTAGGAATATACTTTGAAATTAGTATGAAAGGGGTTGGCAACCCCCACATTGAGGACAATGTATCATTCTAGTATGAAGGAGGAATCTATCGATTTGATCCCACTTGCATTTGTCTATGTCTTTCACGTAACCCTGTTTTACTAAAACAAATGTGATTTTAGGCCAAAATTTAAAAATTTTACAAAAACAAAATAAGTGTTTATCACAAATGTTGACTTTCCGCTGGTGAGAATAAGAATAATTTTTGACTTGATCGAGCATGTTGAGCTCTAGCTTACTCCCTTAACCATTATAAATGTATGAGCTTTTGCTAGTCTTTTATACAAGAAGCTTTAAAATGCGAATTCTAGCTCAAAAGGCCAAGATGTTGCAAGTTTCCATAAATGACTTTAATATGCAAAGCTTAATTTTATTTGGCTAAGCATTCGCGGATCTTTTTATTAAAGATTTTAAATTTGCGAAGAACGAGAAATGATAGAGTTAAATATAAGTTGGAATGCTAAGCAAGGATTAGTTGGAAATCTTAAAAGCTCATGAGTGTAATTTGTGGCTTTTTCTCCCAGTAGCTTCTAAAATGACTAATAATACGTGCTCTTTTTGAAAGACAAGTTAGAGTTTTATCACTCTTAAAAGTCCGTTAAGATCAACATTTTTAGAGTAAAAAGCTTTATCGATGAATTGATAAATAAGAGTTTTTGATCAAAAGCAAAGCTTTATTTTTTTATTTGGGCCACATGAGCTGTCGCGGGGATCCTCTTTTTAGTATAAGGATATTTAATAATGTTGCGTATAAAAGGAAAAATCGAAAAATAATAAGAGTCATGGTAAATATAAGTTGGAATGCTAAGCAAAGGATTAGTTGGTTGATATCTTTAAAGCTCATGAGTGTTAATTTGTGGGCTTTTCTCTTCCATCAGTAGTAGAGTAGCTTCTAAAACCAAATGGAGCTAATTAATACGTGCTCTTTTTGGAAAGACTAGTTAGAGTTTTAATCACTCTTTAAAAGTCGTTGAAAGATCAAACATTATTTTAGAGTATAAAGCATTTATCGATGAATTGATTAAATAAGAGTTTTTTTTATCAAAAAGATGTATTTTTTTCAAATTTTTTCTTATTAAAGAATAAAATTTTTCCCGGTATACTGCCATCAAATGTGAAATGTTGCAAAAAAAAAAGGAAAAAAAAAAATAATGAAAAAATTGAAAAAAAAAATGATAAATGAGATGTAGAAAAAAATATTATTATGTTGCTAGTTTATAGTAGACTTAATTAAAGTAGAGAAGAGTGAAAATGACTTTTTCTAATAATTTAAACATTCTTTTGAACATAAACTTGTTAATCGCCCTACGAAAATTTTGAAAATCCGACGTTTTTTAATTCTGATCAGTATTCTCTGCTGCGTGGTAGTGCAAAGCCTTGGTCTCAATTGGCCGATGGGATCCGGTCGGGATGTTCCGAGAAGAAAAGTCACTAATTTAAAGAAATTAACTTTACTTACTCATTGTCTTGATTTTTGAGGAATTAGCTTGCTTTGAGTTATAAACTCACTAAGTTTTACGAATTTTTTTTAGTAAAGGGTTCAAAAGTCGGAGAGTCTCGACAAATTATTCTCTGTGGGGTGTCAAAATGTGACAACCGTGACTTGAGCAGGTTAGTCAATTAGAATAGTGCTTTGACTTGTGTATCTGTTCACAATTTGCTGCATATGAATGAAGTTATGTGTTATATGTGTTTTTTGTTTTGTGTTTTTAATTGTGTGGGATATGTGAGATTTGTTATCAATCCATTGAGCTTGATCGTCTCATTAGGATTGGCTTTGGTGTTGGATTTTGTTCGAAAGTTCATTTCGGTCTTCAATTTTATAGTGACAAGGAAATGAATTTTAGTTAGATTGAAGCGTGGTTATTTCGCTGTTTAAATTATGTAAGTAATTTTACGTATATGTTTTGTTGTTGTTAGTAATATTAGGATAGAATTAGGTTCTAGTAGTAGAAAATGAAAGATATGACAATTTCTATTTTTGGAACGTTAGGTTAATAAAAATGAAAAGTTATTATTTTTAAAAGGTCTAGTTATTTAAATTCGCGTTTACGTCAGAAAAGGTATATGCGCAAATAAGCTTAGGTTTTTGTAGGAAATTCTAAGGCAATGTTAATGTAAGATCAGAGTAAGCTATATAAAATTAAATAAAATAAATAAAAAAAAGTAAAAGATTGACCATGCGCTCGGCCGCGTGAATAAGGGTAAAGAAAAGAAAAAAATAAGGTTTTAAATAAAACAAACTCTAATTAGATCTTATCTATAATTATTAGGGGCCTATAAAACAAACTAAAAAATCTCCAAAACCCTCCCCCCTTTGTAGTATCCGGCTGTCTCGAACAAGAGAAAGAGGAGGGTAAAATTAGGGTTTTTGGCTTTTGTGAAGATAATCAAGCTCTACGTAAGTTTTAATTGTCAATTTGTTAGTTATTAATCTTTAATTCATGTAATAATTTATGATGTGGTTTGGATAATTAGGGTTCATTCAGTCCAGTATTAATGATCTAATAATAATGTGATAATGGATTAGGGTTTAATTAGACAGCTTTAGATGGATGTAATTGGTTAAACTTTACTTTTCGGGGGGGAGGGGGCGTTTGAATTTAATTTAGATTGATGGCAGAATTAGGGTTGTGGTGTTCAGCATTATTCTCAATGTGTTGGTTTATGCTTTTGTCAATTTTTTGGGTACTCTCATAACATAGCTTTAGTGAGTCTTTTAGTTTTCAGAAATCCGGCCTCGAAGGTTTTTCGTTTTTGAGGTCGGGAAGTCTATCAAACGTTGGTTGTAAAGAAAGAGAGGGTCAAAGCAGTAAACT
Organism: Tanacetum coccineum; assembly: GCA_026074375.1. Taxonomy (NCBI): domain Eukaryota; kingdom Viridiplantae; phylum Streptophyta; class Magnoliopsida; order Asterales; family Asteraceae; genus Tanacetum; species Tanacetum coccineum. Next base: position 55,719 of record BQNB010018926.1, on the reverse strand, counting down.
ACGGGTCGATTTCAGGTCAGATTACGAGGAATAAAATCCCCACATAAAATTCGAATTTAGCTTAGCCCTTCTACAAGAGTTTAGTTCTATGTGTCTATTAGAAATCCTCCAAAGGAGAGAGTCTGATTTGGAGTCTAAGTATAAGTTTTAAGTCTAAACTCTTTAGTGTGCAAACAGATCCGAATTGGGACTGTCTTGAAGTTTGATTTTCTTAGGAGTATTGTGCATGTCAAATGGATCTTGGGAATCATGAGGTAGTTAATTATACCATAAATTAACATAGGTGTATTTTTGGTATGAAATATGGGATGGTCTGTGAAGTAGAGATTTTGAGTACGTTAAGTCACGTTAAAATTCTGCATGTTGTGAACAAATTGTGACTAACTAGTGAAAATTGTTAACGAAGTAGTTAATGGCGTGGGTATGATGTCGGAGGCGATTAAACACATGGGGTTAATAGAACATTTAGACATTTCATCATATGATTGCTTACCATGTGCATTTAAGCTTTTGGGCTTCAGTAGATGGGTTGTAAACAACACGAGTTATTTTGTTGTATAGATTTGTGCAAGTTTTTTATAAAGCTTATTGTTGAAATCTTTTGGAAAGCTAAGCAAAGGAGAGTTTCATAGCCCATTTTTCTCATGTTATTTTGGGCAAGCAATATGGTGTGGGTGATAATGAGATTGTTGTAGTGTTAAATTGTTTTTAAGCGTTGTTGTGGTTATGTGTATTGGATCGTGGGTACGTTCCGTCCTATTACGTTATGATATGATATGTTTGGTATTGTGGATCCCAATATTGCAAACGATGGTTGGATGTGACTACGGTTGGTTAAGACTGACTGTTAGCTAATATTGAGGCCATAATATGCGCACTATGTAGGTGATATGATTGTAGATCGATATAGGAGGGCAGGCGCTGTCCCGTTTGTTGTTAATGTTGTCATTGAAATTGTTTTTGTAATTGCAGCAGTATAATTGAAAGTTTATTTTGGATATTGTTATTTGAATGACTGTAAACCTATGATTCTCACTTTCTACTTTATGTTGGACGTTTTAAGCATATTTTCAGTGAGATTTATGGTGACTTAATAAGATAGAGCGAAGTGGCTAGAAGAGACCGTAGGGATTGATTGGAGTTTTTTATGCTTTCTGTTTAATAAATGTGTTAGAATGAATTGTCTGGATTATGTTTTGCAATGTCATTTTAGGAAGGAGAACATCGTGTCATTATAAAGAAGACTGTTAGGTTTTGGGTATTGTTATGTCACTTTGTTTCTTTGCTTTACTTTAGTTTTCGCGCTTTAGATATTCTTTTTATAGACCACCCATGTGTTGTGATGATATCCATTTTGGTTACGACCTCGCGTTTCCTCGCTTTGGCACGAGTGGTGAAAGAATTGTATCAGTGCCATTGGTCTAATAGAGAAGTAGGTGGTTGAGCCTAGACTATAACCTATTGAGTCCTTCATGTAGATGCATTTAGGGGGTTTGAAGTGTTTACTACTATAACTGATATACTTCCACTCTATTTTGGCATAGATATATATATCTCGAATTTTGCTAAGTTGTCATTTTAGTTATTTTGCCTACCATTATTAGATATGATATGTATTACTTTCTTAGTATTTTGGCTATGTTTTTCCTCCACCCGTAAGAAGTCTCGTTGGGGAACCGTTTTCCCAACTGGACTTAAGCGTTATAAGGAGCCTCTTGTGGAACCGAAGGAGATAAGATAGTTGGACAGTTTGCTTTAGTAAAATTCGCGTAAATAGGGTTGGAACCCGCCAGATGTCGGGTGATTCTTGCGAAGGCAAAGTCAAACCCATGCGTAGAGCCCTGTATTAAATCGTTTAGATGTTGATGTTTAAATAGTTTTTATTCAAAATTAGTGTTAAACAATTTGTATTCCTTTGTTATAAAAAGTTACTGTAGTGATTAGTGGATTATTTATGAAGCTTTTGGAGCGGGTCTTATCTCGTCATTTTTTTTGCACTCTTCAACATATTTGGTGTCTCTATTCTCTTAGCATCTTTATTTTTAGCATGACAGTTGTAATTGCTATGTTAATTTTTGCCATTATTATTAGGGTTAAAATCTGATTTAGTTGCTTAATTTGTGGCTTTTCTTTATTCCGTTAACGTTTTTTAATTTAGAATCATAATTGCCTTAATTGTTTAATTTACTTTATATGCTTTTAAATTTTGTTGGTAGAATTAGAAAAACAAAACTAAAATCTTTGAACTATTCAAAATCCTGATTACAAACGTCAACAAAAAAGTTCAATTCGCGCCTCGTTGGAACAAAAACGACCCGGGAAACGACTAGAATGGGTTACTTTCAAAGTCGATACTTCCGGAATTTTATTTTATTTGTGAGTTGGTTTATCGCTTGTTAAAAGTGATCTGCCGATTCGCCTATATAATATATATATACTATTGACAACGATCAGAGACCAACAGGAAATGTTATTGACCATACCTTCAAAGACAGTAGATCATACATGTTTAAAAGATTTGACTATGTTGATCTATAAGGCAGACTCAAGTCAGTAGTGGCTTGGGTCCCAAAGAGAAACTAATTCTCTCATTTTGAGTGCAATATATATAATACATTAAATATATACATATATATATATATATATATATATATATAGATGATATAGATAATATATATACATAATATATCTATATAAAGACATATATATATAAACAAATATACATATATATTTTTTAATGCATATATACATATATATATATACAATTATACAAATAAAACATATAATATATATATACATATATACATATATATTATATATATATACATATATACAGAGATATATATAACAATATATACATAGATAATATATATATATATAATATATAACAGATAATATGGGCTAACTATGACTGGATAAATGAATTAATTGACAGGCGCCACCTCAAAGCTACATACAGCCACCAACTTCAATAAGTAAATAAGTACTCGATTTAAAATTTTTTGTTGATATTCAAATTATGTTAAAAAAAAAATAAAATTCCATGGCAAGATTTAACTCATGACCTATGATTAATATGCAACAACTTAACTACCCTAAACCAACTGGTCATGTTAATCATGGTGTTATACTATCAAAAACAATATAATAAGTACCATTAATTTTGATTCATTCCATGTTGACATTCCTAAATCCATACTACGTAGATATGTTACTTTTAAATCAAGAAAAGCCTAATAATACAAACCCTAATAGCCAAAATTATCTTCATTATCACAGAACACTAATATAGTCATAACATCGGCATAGGTTCAAAATACAAAAATCAACCTAATATTATTCATAAGCAATTGTGCATACGTTCATAATGACGAAAGAATGTTAATTGTTGTTACTTGAAAGCACAAGTCACTTCATGGTATAACTAAAATTTATAAGGTTCAAATTAAGGAGACGAATTTGTGGTGACTAAGCGAATTGTTATTGGTGATTGATGATTAATCATCGGTGGATTTTTCTTTTCAATTTGCCGTATATCAATTTACATTGAGGATATGGATTTATTTGATGGAGCATTATATTACATTGTTTTATGCTCGGATCTTATATTTGTTTCTATGTATATGTTGTAGAAAAAGGTTAGGAGTATTATTATTTGGTTTGTTTTTTCAAAGAGAAAGAATATAAAATATTGTTTTGTTCTATAAGACGATGATGTACTAACTGGTTAGTATTTAGAGGCATGCGTCATGAACTGACTTTAATATTTTCATCTTGTTTCCTAACATGCTAGGCGTATCGCAAAGGCTTATGAGTGGGTAGAAGAAGTGTTGTGTCTAAGTCCAAACGTTTAAAAACTGGCAAAATTAATGGTGTTCATTCTATGGTAGCGATTATCTTCTCAAATCTAAATTGTTATGTACTATATCTCTTATTGTTACTGAAATTTACCTATGTGATAAATCTTGGTGCTTATTTAGTACAAAATTAGTCACACAGGTTCATTATGCCATGTTGAGATTGTATACAAACGTTACTATAGTTATTTTTAATCTGACTCGATAAAAATATTGGCTCCACCCCTACTAGCTATTGAATTGTTTGTAGATAAAAATATAGGTCACACTGGTTGTTACTGATTTTGTAGATGGACTTTTCATTTGGCTAATAAGCCGCAAATGAGATTGTTTATCATGATTCAAAAGGAATGGACATGGGTCATACTTGGCATCAATGAATATTTCTGTCATTCACAACATCCTTACTTGGCAGTTTCATGACCATAATTCACCAACAATCCTTTGTTGACAAATTTTACATGATATGCAATTGTCTTTTTGGTGTGAAAGAATTTATGGTATCTCTCTACAATTCATTATCTAACATTCATATGCTTCTGTAAAAAAATGAAATACAAAGGCCTTAATGTTTCATGTCTAAATAGGTGATTGCACCTTAAAGTGCCAATGGAGTTATTCTTGATTCACAGGAGGCTAGCAAGATCTTAAGTGCAGTTGCTATAGCCTTCTATGCAAGGTAAATAAGATTATCACTTCTTATCTTATAGCAATTTTTATTCAATTCTTTGATTTCCTATAACAATTAAAAACCCCATTAAATACGTTAATTGGTTTTGTGATTATTTGATTTGGGTTTTTAGATTGTAAATTCAGTATGAAGATTTAGAAGAAGAATTCATATTGCATGGGTGAGTTTCTCTATCTTGAAAGATTTTTGTATAATTATTGTTTTTTAATTATTTGTTGTCTTCATTGACAGGTGCACCTCCGCGAGGAATCAACTAGAAGATCCAAACATGGCATTTTGTGAATTTCAATGCACATGCAAAGATCTGCTGAAAATCATCAATCTCCGCCAATTGTATTAGGAAAAAGGTGGAACCGCGCGTGACATGATGAAAACATTTTTAATTAAGCTAAAATAGCATTTTCAATCATGTCGAGGTCTTTCGATAACGTCTCCTCCTTATTCATGCTTATCTTGGATTTTTTTGCAAATATTATAGGTGTTTAAGGCTTTGCTTGCAATTCGTATGACCATTCTTTGTCTTTTGAGATTCTCGGGTATATAAAACCTTAACTTCAAGGATGAACATCTTCCATATAATAATCTTATCGCTAGCGTATGTTTCTCAAGCCTTATGATTAGAGCGCAATAACATGATAAAGAGTTTTTTTTTTGTAAAAAGTCTCTTGAGGCCGTTATTGGCCATAGTATAAAAATGAAAATAAGATAAAGGGTGGATGTAACTTATTAGAGAACTCGGTAAGGAATATTACTCAATCTTCACAAAACTATGCTGGGTTGGAAGATATTTTCTTAGTAACCATATAACCATATGAATGCACCAAAAATATAAAACGGTGATAACGACAATAACCAAACACAAACAAAAAGAACAAAACATCACAAAAAAACTTAATTGAACAGATGAAAATACAGCCATACCAATTGGACTCCACACTCGGAATAATTAACCCAAACACACACGCACCTCCCTCTTATCAAAACAAATTCCAAAAGCGAACGTTGTGTTACGAATTTCAAGTTGTCGTTTGAAGATTGTTTTTTGAAGATCCTTCCTCGGAAGTTATTCTTGTTTTTGTGAAAATTTTCGTATAAAAAAAATAAATACAAAAATATTATAAAGTAATCAAAAATCCAAAAAAAAAATTAAAAAAACAACAAAAGAAACGAGTTGTCATTTGTTATAATCGGCCCACCTTTAGAAATACAAACTATAAGAGAGGTATAAGAAGGGTTGATCCAACGAACTTCGACCCGAAAGGAAAAGGTTTTTAAAATGCTTCGCGCTTACCCGCTCCTCCGCTTCTTTGTGCGTTTTTCTAGAGAGCTACCGTGTGCAATTTGACTTTCGGTTACCAAAAATATTGTGTTTGTTTTTAATAAAAAAAATTCTTCTTAATCTCCCAATGGTTTAATTCTCATGGAATCATCCGACCAATTCATCTGTTTCTTCTGTGGAAGTCTGAGTGATGAATATGGATGTCTATGTCCTACTTGTGAGTTATGTGGGAACGACGCTCATTATGGTTACGATTTTCCATCACAAGTTCTGTTTGTTTACAATCAGGACCCGTGTTTCAATCAAAACCTTGATAATTTTCTACAAACTTCATCAAGTTTTTCACAACAATATCTTTGTTGTGAAGACTGCGGGGGTCCTCATGCAAATTTTGAGTGTCAACCGATGAATCAAAATTTATATGAGCCCAATTTTTGCTATAATTCTAATTCTTCCGATTTTGACCAATTCCAACACCCGCAGTATCCCGTCATTCATCAACCTCGTCAGGAAATGAGTACAGAAATGTTGCTTGCTAAAGAGAAACTAATAAAAGCTATACGAACCTGTTTGAAAAATAATAATCAACCTCCTGAAGAAAAGAGTATTGCAGTATTGCTAGCTGAGGAGAGTATTCTTACAGTTATGCAAACTTTAGAAGAAAAGCAGATTGATACAGAAAGTATGCAAGAATTGCTGCTTCAATTCTCTAAAGATTTACCAACTCTTGGTAATACTTCGAATCAACTAAAGCAGGAAGAGCAGGATAGTTCTCAATATTGGAAGCCTCCCGTTTACTATTCTGACGATGATGACGATTTCTACAGAGAGAGTATTGATGAAACTCCTCCATCAGATGCAATCACACCCGACTTACCAATTACGGACTCTCTCGTAATGGAGGATGAGCATCTTGACACTATTCCGGAAACGGACTCGGACGAAGAAATTGAGTCCAGTGTTGAGAACCTTAACCTAACCCCAAGTGAATCCGAGGATTTATCCGATTACGTAAGCGAGTGTGATTTGCCTTTTTGTGATAATTCTCCCGATTTTAACAATGATTCTGAGATTTTCTCTAATCCTCTCTTCGATTCTAATGCTGATTATACCTCTAGTGATGACGAGTCATCTTTTGAGGAAGATGTTCTGGTAGAAAATTTTAAAATTTACTCGAACCCTCTTCTCGAATTTGATGAAGATATTTTTTCTAGTAAGATTAATCCGCTTTATAATGAGGTGTTAGAAGATCTCGATTCAATTCCACTAGGAAATGAAAATGATCACTTTAATGCTGAATCTGATTTAATAGAATCATTGCTTAATAAAGATACCATGATAACTTTCCCCAAGATTGATTTCCTTCTTAAGGAGTTCGTCGGTGAGCTCGCTCTTATCAATCCAAATCCACCGGCAACTTTGATCCGAAGAAAGCTATTCGTCTTATTAAGAAGTTATTATATGATAACTCATCTCCTCGCCCTCCGGAAGAGCTTAATTCTGAAAATGATTTTGAAAAGGAGAATAGTGGCAGTACCACTATTCATACAGATATTTCTCTTCCAGAGTATGAATCATTCGACGATGAGAGTGATTCTGCATCTGAGATTTTCAACGATGATCTTGCTCACATCATATCTCCATCGGAGTATGAATATGTCTACGCTGACGATGAGTCCGATTCGGGAGATTTAACTACAGATGTGGTGGAAGATATTTCGGGAGATTCAACAAGAAAACTTCAAATATCTCATCGGGGCTTTAAAGCTCTCAAGATCAGTCATAATTTCTTTAATAAAAGCCCGATGATGATCTATGGAGGGGACATGCCAATCTTGGATGTTCCGTATCTCCATTTCTATCCTCCTTGACCAGCTCAAGTATGGGGGATCGAGTCAAGCTCGTGACTCGGTTAACAAAAACAAAGCGCTTCTCGGGAGGCAACCCGTGTTTCTGTCTTCTTTCTATTTTCTAATAAGTGTAACGTGAGGGGGCTCGCCTCTTCCAATCTTTTGTTTTTGTTGTCTGTGATGATTGTCAGGATTACCCAGATTATGAAGACTCTCGTGCTCGTGGTTTTGTCCAACGTTCACTCGATCTTCATTCCTTTGCATGCTTATTTTGGGAATCCTATATCCTTGATCTTATTGACTAACGTTTAATCTTTGGCATAATTAATAAACGGCTTTAGATTTACGTGAGATTCCCTTTTATATTAGGAATATACATTGAAATTAGTATGAGGGGGGTGGCAACCCCCACATTGAGGACAATGTATCGTTCTAGTATGAGGGGGGAATCTATCGATTTGATCTCACTTGCATTTGTCTATGTCTTTCACGTAACCCCGTTTTACCAAGAAAATACAAAAAAATGTGATTTTATGCCAAAATTTAAATTTTTTTGCAAAAATAAAATAAGTGTTTATCACAAATGTTGACTTTCCGCTGGTGAGAATAAGAATAATTTTTGACTTGACCGAGCATGTTGAGCTCTAGCTTACTCCCTTAACCTTTATAAATGTATAAGCTTTTGCTAGTTTTTTACACATGAAACTTTAAAATGCGAATTCTAGCCCAAAAGGCCAAGATTTTGCAAGTTTCCATAAATGACTTTAAATATGCAAAGCTTAATTTTATTTGGCTAAGCATTCGCGGATCTTTTTATTAAAGATTTTAAATTTGCGAAGAACGAGAAATGATAGAGTTAAATATAAGTTGGAATGCTAAGCAAGGATTAGTTGGAAATCTTAAAAACTCATGAGTGTAATTTGTGGCTTTTTCTCCGAGTAGCTTCTAAAATGACTAATAATACGTGCTCTTTTTGAAAGACAAGTTAGAGTTTTATCACTCTTAAAAGTCCGTTAAGATCAACATTTTAGAGTAAAAAGCTTTATCGATGAATTGTTAAATAAGAGTTTTTGATCAAAAAAAAATGTAAATGATTTGAAAAATATAATAATGTTGCTAGTATATGTTGCTTAATAAATAAAGGAAAAATGTCTTTTTCTAAAATTTAAGCATTCCTTTGAACTTAAACTTGTTAATCCCTACAAAATTTTGAAACCGGATGTTTGTTAATTCTGATCAGTATTCTCTGTGAGGTGTCAAAAGCCTGGGCACTTGACCGATGAGGTCGGGAGGTTCCGAGAAGAAAGTCACTCTAAAGGAATTAACTTACCTACAATGTCTTAATTTTGGAGGAATTAGCTTGCTTTGAGTTATAAACTTACTAAGTTTTACGGAAATTTTTTAGTAAAGGGTTCAAAAGTCAGAAAGTCTCGACAAATTATTCTCTAAGGGGTGTCAAAAGCCCGGTCACTTAGCCGACGAGGTTGGGATGTGCCGAGAAGAAATGTTGCTACATGGGACAATCTCACCTTTGAATTCATATAACTAAAAGTGGAACGTGAAACTTGGAAAGGTTATAACTATCTAAAAAGTGGGTTGGATGGTCAAAATTCAAACTGAGCACACACACCTTAATATATAATATCTGTCGGGAGGAAAAGTTTTACACAAATTGCAAATATGAGTAGCGTTAGCATCCCAACTTGTAATTAACAATGATTTCGTTTTTAAGCTTAGTTTGGGAATAAGTGAAAAATCAAGGACGATGAATTTATCCTTCTAGGGCACCTTAGGATTGAGGTGTTTCTTATTCAGTGATCCTAAATGTTATGATCAATAATGAAAGTCAAGCATGTTGTACATAATGAAAAATAAGAAAAATATGTGTGCAAGAAAGAAAATGGTAAAAACGGGGAGTGTTTAAAAAACTAGTAATTTCTTAATCCCTTTAAAATTTACACTTTGCTACTTTTCAAGGTATTTAATTTAAGGGGATTGAAATTTTTGGTTTTCTAAACATGGATTTATTTCATTGCGTGAGGACACAACAATAGTTTAGTATGAGGGGTTTTGGTATGTGCTTAAATACACATACCTTTATCTCAATAAAACGAGCTTAAATAACCAAAAACGGACATAAAATGCCAAATATATGCTTGTTTTGCGTTGTGTACTGTGCAGGTATCGGATATCAACAAAAAGACAAAAAACAAGGCAAAAACCAGACAAAACCGAGCACGAGATTGTAAAGAAAAGCCGGAGTCGAGGACATTTTGCAAACCGGCCCAAATAATAATAAAAAGAATCGGCCCAAGAAAGAAGCCAAAATAAGGACTTAACGACTGTTAGTCTTCACACCTCAAGCCATGACATCGTTAGTCCTCAAGCCATGCCATCGTTAGTCCATACACTAACGCCCGTTACCCGCTTCATCTTCATTTGAAAGTATAATAAAATATGAGCAAAAAATGGCGCATTGAATGGTCAAGGTCAAAGCAATTAATGTGCAGTTTCAAATTAAATGGGAAATGTCAAAACAATAAATGGGCTGTTTTAAGTTGATTGGCTGTGATTATTGTTTTCCATAAGCAATTTTAGAAGGTTTTGAAGATGATCGGCAGTTTTTCCTCACAAGATGCACAACATTCCCTTATAAATAGAGATGAAAATCACACATTGAAAATCATCAAGGAGTAGCGTAGCTCTGTATTAAATTATTTACAGTTTTTAAAGCTTTTTCTTATTCTACTTTTCCTGTAATTTACTTTTATGTAAGCAAATACTCTTCTCAAGATTTGGATTTCATTTAATATGTATCAAAGATTGGTTCGATTGATATCCGGTTGTTGTTTGATGGTTCGGATTTGTTACTCTACTTGATTATGAAATGCAGGTTCTGATTTAGTTTGTTTTTCATTTTCTATTCATTCGTAGATGTAAGGTAGAATAGGAGTAGAGTTAAGGTAGAATAAATTTAAATTTGGAGAAAGGGGAACAATCCAGTCGACACAACCCCTTTGTGGGTCGGTGACCATCTCATTTCACTTTATTGTTTAGTAGTAATTTTTGTTTTTTTAGTTGAATCAATAAATTATTTTTATAAAAGTTTCATTTTATTTCTAGTGTATCTTTTTGGTTTCATAGCAGTAGTCAACAAAGACATGACGCACCATCCCCAACTGGGTTCGGTTCGTAGACGAACCAACTTTATTTTATTAGTGATTATATAATCAACTGTTACACTTCTAGTCTTTAAATTCTGTTTTGTTTCTTATGCGAATGAATGATTTTTTTATTATCAGTTTTGGTTTCTTTAAAAATCTTTATTTTGGGTAAACTTATCTTTATATTGAGCAAATTTCCTTTTCAAACTGATTTTGTTAAAACTTTAGTTTGCGTCTTGTTAAAAGTTTCAATATACCGTTTTGAGCTTTTATATTGTTACTAATTAATGTAGATTAATGAGTAAGGATTTGGTTATGAATTGATATGGGTTAATTGAGAAGCTTATGGATGCGGGGATATAGTTTATGGAGCGGGTCTCATCTCGTCATTATTTGCACTCTTCAACATATTTGATATCTCTATTCTCTTAGCATCTTTATTTTTAGCATGATAGTTGTAATTGCCATGTTTATTTTTGCCATTGTTCTTAGGGTTAAAATTTGATTTAGTTGCTTAATTTGTTGCGTTTCTTTAATTCCGTTAATGTTTTTAATTTAGAATCATAATTTCCTTAATTTTTTAATTTGCTTTTTTATGCTTTTATATTTTGTCAGTAGATATAAAAACAAATCAAAAATCTTGGAACTATTCAAAATCCCGATCACAAATTTCAACAAAAAGTTCAATTCACGCCTCGTTGGAACATTAACGACCCGGGAGACGACTAGAAAGGGTTATTTTCGAAATCGATACTTTCGGAATTATATTTTATTTGTGAATTGGTTTATCGCTTTGGTTAAAAGCAATTTGCTAATTTACCTTATATATATATATATTATATAGGATTGTATATATATATTTTTTATTATATATATTTTTATATATTTATATATTATATATATATTATATAAATATTATATATACATATGACTAGATCAAAGCCAATATCAGAAAGAGCTCTTGGCTGCCTCTAAAAGGGTGTGAACGCGGAGTGATGATAAGATTGAGCAAGGAAAGCTGGATTCTTCTGGAGTACATCACGAACAATTATTTCAATCCTTGGATTAACAAAATTAGAAACTACTTTTGGTAGAAACTTAGGCAGTTGGTTCTTAACTTCGTTGATTATGTTGGCTTGCACTGATTCTTCAATGGACTCAGAGTGATCAACCTTGATCCAAGCTTCAAATTTTCTCTCAAGGTCAGACAATCTTTGAAGAAGTGCTGGTAGTGGATCAGGTACGGTAGTTGTAATATTTGGTGCTTCATTTGAAGTTGGTGGTGTTGGTAGTGGTGTTGTAAGTGGTGTTGGAGTTGTCTGTTTAGGAATCACTGATACAAGTACATCAAGTAATGGAGCTGACAGAACATGAGGGATTTCTTGTTGGATTTGAACATCTAACAAAGAACTAATCTCTGTATCAGTAGTTTCTTTGACAGTACCAACTAGAGAAACATCAGAGGAGAGATTAAAGAACTGATTACCGTAGTCAGATGACAGAGAAAGACTGGAGGTGTATGGAGGTAATTCTGTCTTCTCATTCTGTGTCACAGAAACAAGAGCTCATGCTTGATCATCTTTAGTAGCTTGGTCAGCTCCAGCTTGCTAATTATCTACTTTCTCCTCTTCTGTTTTCTTAGACTCAACCTTTTTAGCATCAACCATTTCTTGATCTTCTTTAACTTCATCATCATTCTCAACATTATTCATTTCCTCATCGGCATCATCATGCTTTTCAACATCATTATTCACATATTCATCATCATGAGCTTCATCATCAGTTTGTTCATCTTCCTCAGTATGCACTTCATCATCTGAATTCCCCTCTTCTTCATCAGCCATCTTGTCATCCGCCTTTTCACTTTTGGCTGTTTCTTTTTCTGATTCGGTTTCTTCATCATCAATAGAAAGTATATTTCCTCTTCATCAGAACCCCAGTCATTATCTTGAGCTACAGATTTATCTTTTAGCTCAATAGGAACCTCTGATGTAATACCATCTCCTTCACTTGAGCCTTTGGACTTTATCTTTGGCTCATCAGGAACCTTTGGTTTAGTACCAGATTCTTCACTTGAGCCTTTGGGAATCTGTTGTAAAATATAGTCTTCTTTGCTTTTTCTTGCTTACTTTAAGTTGAGAAGTTCTTGTGCAGCCACATCTGTAGCAATTCCTTTCATCTTCTTTTTCTTTTGACGTTCAACCGCCTCTTTGTCAACTCCTGAGGCTTGCTCCCTACCAATAACAATACTAGCATGAGTTTCATGAAAGCGTCATTCTTCATCTGCTATCTCTGCTTCAGTCTTACTCATAGAAATAGCTAATTCAGTAGCTTCATTAGGGTCAGAGAGAATATTCTCTTTAGCAGATAATGAACCTTTCTTTGTTAGAGTAACTGTTGCCCTCTTTCCCTTTCCACCTTTACCTCTTCCTTTCTTTAGAGGTTTTGTGCCAGTGGATAAGGCAAGATAAGTCTGATAGGATTCTGAGTTCTTGATCTCATCATTTACCATCGTATCTGGAATAGGCAATCCATACACTTGTGTAAGTTCTCCTTTGCTTATAAACTTCAACCTTCCCAATACACCATCATCCTTAATTATGTTGATATACGAACCATGTCTCTTGAAAATGAAGTCGTGTTGTGAAAGGAAGTATTGGATGATAACTTTGGTAAATCTGGGATAGGGCATGATTTCACGTCTCTTGATTTTTGATTGTCTGTAGTCAATTTGGTATTGAAAGTCTTCCTAAATCAACTCAGCAAAGTCAACATTCTTCTTATGGAACAGACCCTACAAGATTTTAGCTCTTGATTATCGAAGTCTGTCATTACCTGATGTTTTCCCAGATAGACACTTGTTGGCGGTAGTTGCAAGAGTTCTCCATGGTTGATGCATATAATCAACATACAAATCTGAGATCACTTCCAGTGGCCCTTTGTAACCCAGTTCTTTGAGGAAGGTGACCAGTGAATCATGAGATGAAGGTACAATGAACTCCTTGTCTGAAGCTCTTGGACAAATGTGAAGAATTTTCTCAAATAATTCAACATCAACTTCAAACTTCTTGTCATCAAGTTGAAACTGATAGAAGGAAGATTTCTTGATCTTTTTGACGGTGAACCAGAATTGTTGCATGTAGATTTCGGGGACATCAGAAGTAATGAGGAAAGCATTGTAGCATGAAGAACTCTTAATGATATCTAGAATGACTTGATAAGTAGCTTCCTTTTGTGTCATTGTTAGATCAATCCTCATGTTGCTTGAATCAATCTTGACTCGATCATCAGTGGGAACCAATGCTTGATCACGAACGGCTTGTTGAATTTTTTTTGATTTATGATTCTGCTTAAGAATTATCTAATACAGTTCATATACAAAACAAATATATATCACTGATTGAATTGATTATCCTTGTTGTTATGTTTGTTTTAGATGTATTTTGTGTTTATGTTTCAAACAATTAAGTCTGTTTTAATACACAAATTGAGAAAGTCAACTATGGTCAATGGTCAAAACGTCAACTAGAAAAGTCAACAGACTAGTTAAGGGTCAACTAAAGTCAAACAGTCAACATGTGGTCAAAGGTCAAACAAGGTCAACGCCAGTCAACCTAGAAACATGACATATTTCGCTGTTTAAATATAACCATGTCATATTTCGCAGAATGAAAAGATATGTCATATTTCGCTGTTTAAAAGAAAAATTGACATATTTCGCTCTTAAAAAATGACATATTTCGCAGAATGAACAACCTGTCATATTTCGCAGTCTTAACTTAAAACAGACATATTTCACTTTATTGAAAAAGTGACATATTTCGCTTTTTAAGACCTGTACATATTTCGCTGATTGAACAAGAACATACATATTTCGCTTTTTTTTTTTGTCCTAAACGACATGTATATTTCGAGAATTTTTAAAACAATCAAACAAATAACTTATATTGACTTTTATCATTCTCTAAACATTATTACAAACAGCAATAATCACTCAAGAGAATCTACTTCAATCTTTATCATCAAGAATTCTACTACTTTCGAGGCTATATAAAATAATTTCAAAGCATATGAATAAGATTCCCACATCTTTTACAGCATATCAAAACTATAAAGGATTATCATGAGCATATCAGAAGATTTTCTACATGTACACACTTTTAAGCACAGAAGCATGCATATAAATTATTAAACAACTTGTATATTTCGCAAAGTCAAGAACATAAATAATGAACACAAGAGATACCTAAATACCTTAACACGTTCATTAGGCAAAAGGGACATCATATCCAGCTTATAATCATAAACCCACAAACACTCAAACACTTATACATATTTTGCACCATGTTCGAACACAAAATCACTCATAGATCACAAGCGTGTTATCTACCATCAAAACTGTTATAGGTGAGGCGTTATTACATCCTAACAAGCATTTGCTCTAACATTAATTAGACTCGAACACAGTTTTGTATTATGAATAATGATTTCAGAAATTGAGGGTTTTTGAATGAAATAAGTGGCGGAATAATCAATGTTTTTGTGGAGATGATATTTAGAGTTTAGAACATGTTTTTATTTTACCTGAAGCTTGTTGAGATTTGGATATACCTCTAGTGAGTAGCAATATGGATACAAGTGCGAAGCTGATACTTAATAATGACAAGCCTGTATCTCAACTTGAGTAAAATACCCTTCATTTAATAGTGAAATGAAAAAAAATTTTCTTTGTGTGTAAACCATGTTATTGACCGTGAGAGAAACATTGCATCGTCACATCTTGCGGGATGTTATATGTACAAGTTTCTTGACTGATGATGTATATGTTCTAACTTTTCTGACATGAATTATGGTGGTGAAAATGGGCAAACCACATAAATGTATTTTGATTTTGACTCTTAATTATTTTACATGCCTTGGTTTACTTAAATGTTTTGTTTGTCGTGTTTAACCGAATTGTATTTTAAGCCTTTATTAATGTTTATAGCTTATTATTGTATTTGATGAGATGTCTTAGTTGCATTATTAAAGTAATATCATCTTTTATATGGGTTTGTTTGGAAGAGGAGTTATGGGGCTTAGTGCATCTTTTAAATTAAGTATCGTTTTGTCACGCGGAGCTTATGGAAGTGTTAATATCATAAGGTCTCCATAAGCCAAGCTCATAAAAGAGGAGTGATCGGGCTTTAGTTAGTAAATATTACGTAAATTTCTTCAAAAATATAAGTATTATCACGTAAAAGCTAGCTTTTTGCTAGTTCTAAATAAAAATTGGTCGTTCAAAAAAATATGTCGATTTCAATAATATGTATTTTTAGCGATTTTACATTAATAAGCTTTAGCTCCAATTAATTCGCTAAACAGTTTAATAAAAATATAAACTTCATTTTTCTTTTGATATAAGCAGGGACGGAACCATGACCAAATATAATCGGGTGCACACATTTTTTTGAACCGTAACACTAGAAACGCTTTTTGATGGACCGGGTGCATTTAAAATGCATTTAGAAAAAAATGATGTTTTTTTTCAAAAATTAACACTAAATCGAAAAAATCCATAGGGTTCCGAGCACCCACGGGAACGCCCTGGTTCCGTCCCTGGATATAAGCCAATCCCAGCCTCAGTCAGCTTCAAGTCCAGCCCTAGCTCATTACACAAACATACATATATATAGTATTAGATATCCACTCAAAGAACTTTCTTATGTCATTTAAGAATCACACGATATTACTGGCTTTTTAGGCCAAACCATTTATCACTTTGGCCGGGTACGTGCCTTTGTCCATGCTTATCAATTGGGAGTTGATATGCACACCACACAAAGTGATGTGCACATAAAAAGAAATGTCTATTTGTGTTGTACCATATGATTACACATTTGATAGTTGTGTGTGCACAGCACTTTGTGTGTGATGTGATATCACCCTCCCGTATCGCTGTTGTTAAAAGCATAAATAATGAACACTTATCAAATTTTGACTATGTAAAATATGTAGACAAGTTGTTTATGACTTAATACAGTGGTGATTCCATTATACCTTGCTGTTTTATGGTACCGATTTATGTATGTCGTGGTTGTCTATCCTATATTTTGTAGTGTGATGTATTGTATCTTTATGTATCTAGGTTACTATGCTCTACTTACTCATCCGGTTTTCTCTCAATCTTTGTACCCAGATATCACGGACTATGTTTACTGATCAAAATATTAATCCTACAATTTGTCACCATACACCTACCGTCAGACTATGCCTATGATGATGTTATCTAAGTGGTCGCGCTATGAAACATGGAAAGTAAACAGTATCGAGAAAACTAATGAGTTTCGATGGCTTGTTAGAAGTGTCCATTCAAATTTTCCGTTATATCCTGCAAAGTAATGTTAGAACTTGTACCAAATAAGATCGTATACAATGATAATCCTTTATTATGTGTTGTCTTGTAATGAGGTGATAAGAATGGCCCCCAAGAGGACACATACATCTGCGCACCAGCTGTCTCAGGCTGCATCAGCGAAACATAGTTGATGATAGTTCTTGTCCAAGCTCTGGAAGCACAAGCTGCTACCATGGCAAATACTGACAATAACAAAAGGAACACCGGATAAAGTGGAACTCCTGTAGCAAGAAAATATAGCTACAAGCTGGCAACCTTTCAATTTCAAAGGTATGGAAGGCGCTGTTGGCCTCATCCGCTGGTTTGAACGAACTGAATCAGTATTTCTCCGTAGTAACTGTATCGAGGACTGCAAAGTAAAATTTGCTACTGGTACCTAACCGAGGAAGCTTTTAACTTGGTGGATTCATTTCGCCCAGCATATTTGGAATAAGGAAGCTTAAGATCACCTAGGTCTCGATTTAAGCAGCTCTTAATATTGAAGTATTGTCCGGAACTTAAGATCAAGAAATAGAAGATGAATTTAACAATCTGACTGTAAAAGGCATGATCTCAAGACTTCATTAGAAGATTCCAAGGGAATTGAAAGTTTTGCCCAACTATCGGTGTACCAATTCTGAGAACTCTCATGGAAGTCTTCATCGGGGGTTACCCAGAAGTAGTGAAGAAATGATACGCTTCAAGCTCAAACTTTGAGGATAGATATTACCATAACCAGAGGTACATGGATCAAGTAACGCCAAGCACTAATTTGTGCAAGGAACAATGATCACAAACGAAAGTTGATGATAGAGAGAACTTCTCCAACAACAGCCCTACTCTAGGAATAAACTGTACAAACAATTGCACCGCAAAAATGTTCACCAACAACAACATAATAGATAGCAAGAAACCGTCAGGGCTTATGCTGTCACCCAAACTGAAAACAGTAGGTATACTAGAAGCCTTCCCATGTGTAAGAAATGTACCCTGCATCACACAGGACCTTGCACTGTCAAGTGTCAGACTTGCAACAAGGTAGGTCATCAGACCAGGAACTGTAGAAATAAAGGGCCAGCCATTAGAAGCAACCTACAACCAGTATTCATAACTTGTCATGCCTGCGGAGAGAAAGGGCACTACAAAAGTCAGTGCTCAAGAGCAAATAACAATGCCCACGGAAGAGCATACTTGCTGAGGGACAAGAATGCTCACCAAGACTCGAACGTAGTCACGGGTACGTTCCTTTTAAACCAACATCTAGCTAGAGTATTATTTGATTCAGGAGCCGATAAAAGTTTTGTATCCATATCTCTTGCCTATATGCTTAATATCCTACCAATTATACTAGATACTACCTACGACATTGAAATGGCCAATGGAAACCTAGTAGGCACTAATACCGTTATCCAGGGTTGCACTATGATTTTGCTAAACCAACCTTTCGAAATTGATCTTATGCCGATTAAACTCGGTAGTTTCGACGTCGTCATTGGTATGGATTGGTTATCCAAGTATCATGCTAGAATTATCTGTGACGAGAAAGTCGTCCACATCCCAACCGACGGTGAAACTTTGATCATATGAGGTGATCGAAGTAAAACCCGACTAAGCCTCATATCTTATATTAAAACCGAAAGATATATATCCAGGGGATATTAAGTTTTTGTAGCCCAAGTAATGGAGAAGAAGTCAGATGAAAAACGACTAGAAGATATACCGGTAGTCAGAGAATTTCCGGAAGTTTTTCTTGAAGATCTACCCGGCCTTCCTCCAGTTCGCCAAGTAGAATTTCAAATAGATTTAATTCCAGGAGCGGCACCAGTAGCCCGAGCACCTTACAGATTAGCTCCTTTAGAAATGCAAGAATTATCTAACCAACTACAACAATTAGCAGACCGAGGTTTTATCCGACCAAGTACTTCGCCCTGGGGAGCTCCTGTCTTATTTGTTAAATAGAAAGATGGATCTTTAAGAATGTGTATTGATTACCGAGAGTTGAATAAACTCACCGTAAAGAATCGTTACCCATTACCCATGATCGATGATTTATTCGACCAACTTCAAGGTTCGAGTGTTTACTCGAAAATTGACTTGAGATCAGGCTATCACCAACTGAGAGTCAGGGATGAAGATATTCCCAAGACTGCTTTCAGAACACGATACGGACACTATGAATTCCAAGTGATGCCATTTGGTTTAACTAACGCGCCTGTTGTGTTCATGGATCTCATGAACCGTGTATGTAAACCATACTTGGATAAATTTGTGATAGTATTCATCGATGATATTCTTATCTACTCCCGTAACAAAGAAGAACACGCAGATCACCTGAGAATAATCTTGGAATTACTCAAAAAGGAGAAATTATATGCCAAGTTCTCCAAATGTGATTTCTGGATCAGTATCGTGCAATTTCTCGGGCACGTGATTGACAGTCAAGGAATTCACGTTGACCCCGCCAAGATTGAAGCAGTTAAGAATTGGGCATCTCCTACTACACCTACAGAAATACGCCAATTCTTAGGACTCGCCGGCTACTATCGGAGATTTATCAAAGATTTTTCAAAGATTGCAAAGTCTTTGACTGAATTAACCCAGAAAAACAAGAAGTATATCTGGGGAGAAGCCGTCGAACTCAAACACACACACACAAATCATTGCCAAAAATTTGTTACTAACATGCATTGAAATTCGATTATACCATTTTAATCCTTGTTCAAACCTCTAAAAATTCCACTAAAGAAACCACACATGCAATGAGTATTTAAGAAGTTGGGTTTTTGGTTAATTTCTATTGATTTGGTGTATAAGGAAGTGTTTCTAGTTGGTAGATTATTGTTATATTGAAGTAGTTTGGTTTGAAAAGGTTGTTTGGTTGGGTCCTTGTGTTCGTCCGTACGGTTTGGTCAAGGGGGAAGCAAAGTCGAGTCTTGTTATTGCTTTGTGAGTATTTACTTGTGTTTATGTGTTGATAAATTAAGTGGTTATTACATTATCAATGTAGCTAGATTAGATTCAAGTGCAAAATGCGTGTTCGAAAGTGTTACACAAGTATCAACATATGTTTGATAGTTTTATGTTACATGTTTTAGCTAGTTAAACATGTTGGACAAAGTTGTATTTTAGGTAAAAATGAGTATTTGATAGGACTTTATGTGACATTTTGTTGCCCCAAAAAGTTGTGACTTGAGACCATACCGTCGTCGAGAAAATTTTGAAATCTAAATTGTCTTTTGAATATGATAAAGGATGCCTCCTAAGGTCCGTTTTGAATAAGGTGTGCCTTGTAACTCCTAAAAACAAAGATTTTACGGCCGAGTCAAGTTTGGGTAAAAAGTCAACTATGAAGTTTGACTTTTGAAAGTCAAACTTGCGTATACTTTTAAATATAGTTTATAACGAGCTATGGATTCGTAATTTTAGTTAAACTATGATGAAATGATAAGTTTGGGGATAATATTATCTTTACTTCGCAAGCTTTTAAAAATAGAAACTTTATAGCGAAAAGCGTTGTGAATATTGTTAAGTAAGATCAAAAGCAAAATTTTTTTGGCGTCGCACTTGGAGATACTAGTATATGAATTGTGTATACCGTAATAGTAATAAATTAATATAATATATATATATATATAGTATATATATATATATATTTATATATATATATTATGCAAGTATGGCCCATATCTGATATGTTATACTTTACGTCACGTGCCTCCGCTAAATATGTACTAATATAGGTCGTGGGTCGAGACCCCCCCCCAGTGAAAGTTTTTATTGCCTTGGATGATGATTGATTGAATTGGATCATTGCTAAGGTGAGTTCTATGCCAACTGGTTTGCCTTAAAATCTTTTATAATGTTTTTAAACCCGCAAGGGAGAATACTGTTGTTTTATAAATCGACACACATATGATTTTATTATGGATGCTGGAACCTGATTATGGAATTGTTCCGCATAAGTTGCTATTGTCCGAAGGACGCCTTATTTCATGAACCGTTCATTGCCTTGTTGTGAGGTAAACGCCAAATGCCTAAATAGATCTATTGGGTTGACAACCCTGTCCGGGTTGAATCCTTGTGACCACACCCGTCAAACGGACCTTTTGTTATTAGAAATTAGTAGTAAATTACAATAATACTTGTTAGAGAGGCATCCTTTGTTAGCATATGAAATACCTATATGTTTGGTTAAACGTTTGATGTCATAGGAGCTAAGGATTCATGGGAAAGAAAAGAAGTTGCTATACATTGCACTTTGTTTGCTTGTTTTCTCAGAAAACTAATAATGTGTTCAAAAGGATGTAGAAGCATGAGAATGATTAAATTTAAAAAAACTCTATAAATTTACACCTCAAACTTTGTAGTTGAACGTTTACACATGTTTTACCCAGGTAACCAAGGCTGGAAGGCAAACGAATCGCGTGGAGGATGTCCATGCGTATGGTGTTGTCTTTTTATGGAAAGACTTCTGTGTGTTCTGGTACTTTCAAAAACAATATCCATTTGTGTTTAAAACAATGTCTTTATTTGAAAAAATATGCTTTTCATGGTTTGTAATAGACGGTGGTTACTATTCCGTGGGACCTAAACGCTCTTTTAACTCTGAATAATTTTGGAACACATGTTTGTAACGTCTTTATTATGAGTCGTTTCTATATCAGTAGGTGACGGATGCTATGCAGTAACACCAAATTGCTAATTTTCGTTGCGCAATCCGATGCCCCTTGGGGCAGGTGTTACAGATTGGTATCAAGAGATTCGGTTGTAAAGAACTAGGTTGTTTTCAAAACTTGGATTGTAGTCATTTTAGATATCAAAGAATGTTAAGAGTCTAAGAATGTAAGGAACTAGGTCGAGTGTTTTGAAAAACCTAAACTATGATGCTTCTACACGTACGCCGATACTCCTTGTTACCATTGGTTACATGTAAGGTACATTTATTAATCGTTACGTGTAAGTATATTTATGTATGTATTATATGTGTGATTGGTTAAGTATGGATATTTATGCATGCGTTGGATGCATAAAGTATTAGGTATGGGTGCATTTGTGCATGTGTTATATGCATGAAATGTCATATGATTATATGATAACTACTATTATATATGTTGAAATATAATTAAGATATATGCGAATCGAGAAGTCACGAATTGTATAAATTTTAGTTGTTTGCGCGTTGATGCGAACCGATGTTAAATTTTTAATGATATATTATTATCATAATGCTATTGAATGATAATTATAAGAAGTGATACGCTATTAAGTAAGTATTATATGATATTTTATAGATTATCATGGTGAATGTGATTCCTCCCGATCATGATCATGGATGTACCGCGTTGTTTGAAGAGCCGAATCAATACATATGTTTCCTGTAGTTCTAGAAGCCTGCTTATGAATAGAAGACGGAAGACCCAGAAGAAGAACGAATTTAAGGAAAGAATAGATCCTCAAAAAGATGAAGATATGATAATAAAGATCGACATTAAGGAAGATGATTAATGATCCTGAGAGTTGACATATCCTTCCGAAGAGTGACCTCTTAATCCTCCCGCCCCTATGCTTTCTGATTTGAAACCTGATCATGAGATGAGTAATGCGAATCCGCTTGAGCATGAGGATGAGACTATTCCTGTTAGTGTCTTTGAGGTAGGTGAATCGTCTATAATTGCCCTCTAATTTTCCTCGAGAGGATGGTTGATAGAGTGCTAGCTGGTCTCATGAGACAGGATATTGACTCTCTTTTTGGTCGAATGGTCAATTTTTCGAGACGATTGTGTAGTCGCGAGACGACGCATGCATTGGTCGAGAAGAAAGGAGAGGCAAATGATAGGTTTTATGGTAAGTTGATTTTGGATTTAGGTAATGAAGTGCGTTCTAGTGTGGAATAAGGAACTGCAGCAATGGAAAAGTTGGTTGAGAAGCTCAAGAATGTGGAAGAAAAAGATGAGTGTAAGAAACTGAAGAAGGAACTCGAAGAAGCAAGGTTGAGCAACACATTCCTTCGTATGCAGAATGAACGGGTTAAGAGAGATCTCTATTGGACTAGAGTTCGAGCTCATGAGTTCTATCAAGAGATGATTCATAGGGGATTTGTGTTTGAAGAAAAACCGAATGAAGCTATTGATGTTCCGATTGAAGATGAGAAGAGTCCTTTGTCTGAGCCGTAAGGATCTCCTCCTGATGTGTAGTAGTTTAGTTTCAATTGTAGTTTCTTTTGTTGTGTAATCACTAAACTGAGTCCTCAATTGGTAAAACTAGTACTATTGGTTGTAATGATTTATATCATTTCATGAGACAATGCGACTATGTATTAACTCTTTGTGATGAAAAATGAATGACTATCTTTTGATTACTATTTGATGTTGTATGGCTGTTGTTGTGGTTGATTTGTCATTATATCATGTTATGAAAGTATCATGTTATGAATGCTTACCAGATTGTTTTCTGTGTGAAGTGACAGAATCATGCCTCCAAAGTCTGCACCTATGACTCAAGCTGCTATTCACTGAATAATTAAGGAAAGTGTTAATGCCGCTATTGCAGCTGAGCGGGCAAGGCAAGCGAATGTTAGGAATGATACTAGTGGATCTGGGCCAGCTATGGGTCGAGACACTGCACCTGTTGTTCACGAGTGCACTTTTGTTGGGTTTATGAAATGCAATCCTGCTGCCTTTCGTGGAGTTAAAGGAGCTGTCGAATTGCGAAGGTGGTTCAAGAAAACTAAGAGTGTTTTCGAGATCAGTGAATGTGATGAGGGTAAGAAGGTAAAGTTTGTTGCTGCTACATTGGAAGGACCAGCTTTGACTTGGTGGAAAACTAAAGTTACGTTGGTCCTATTATTAAAGAAAATTTATATGACACTTGATATTTTAGTCTTATTATCACAATTTTTATCGAGTACTAGTTCGTTTGTGTCTTGTTATATTTGACCTTATAGGACACCAAATGTATATGAGTTCAAACACAGTTGATATACGTTATTATCGTATTTTACAAACTCAAAATTATTATGTAGATGTATACTAACATTACTTTAGGGTTACTAGTTTCTTTTACAATTTATTAAAACCTACACCACACTTGGAACCATTTAGGTTGAAAGTAGGTCTACACAAAGTCAACCAAAAACTGAGACAAATCGATAAACATAGCCGAATCGGCCCGAACCGAACCGAACCGACCTTATTCAGTTTGGTTTTTGGCTTTATATAATATGTTTTCAGTTTGGGTTTTGCTCGGTTCGGTTTAGGACCAAGAAAAATTACACCTAAACTATCTAAATCGGTTTCGCTAGGTTACTGTGTATTGGTTTCGGTTTTGCTAGGTTAACTTCGGTTTGATTCACATTTTCCTCAAAATCGTTTTTCGGTTCGAGTCGGTTTGGGTTTGTCTCATTGCTCAACCCTAGTTGAAAGTGTCATTTGACTCATTGAACTCAAATTCAAGAAAATGAAAGATCGATCCAACTCAAGTGAACTTTTGATCATTGAGTTTTATAGTCAACTAAATAATATTTCAATTCAACAATCAAGACAAGCTTGACAAGTTCATATTGCGTTTGGGGAATATAAACATATAGCGGTTACACAAACTTTTCAAAATGAAAAATCTTTACGTGATTTGAGTTGTGTGCCGATTTAAACTCAACTTTGTGTGGACCAATTGACAAAAATTTCAGGCACCCTAACATGTTAATATAAAAAACCTTATGTGAAGTTTTGTATTGTAATTGACTCGATTACATTCTAAATCTAATAAAAAAAACTTCATGTAATTTTAACTTATATTGAATTACTCGTTATGAATCTCAAACATATTGATGAAAAATATTGATCAACGTACCATTACTATTTTACATAAGTCAAATGTTTATAAAAAAACATTTTTTGGTAAAACAATATAAATTTCGCAACCTCCCCGCGCTTTTTCCCTCTATTTTTTTATTTATTTTCATGTAATCCCGCCCCTTTGTAAAGCCCAAAACAAAAACCCTTCTTCTTCCCTTCTCACCATTTATATCGGATCTCAGTTTCTCCTCTATTATCTCTCTACACAATTAAAATCAACAAATTCTTGCAAAGTCCCTTTGGTACTTACGAAGGTGGTAGAGTAATATGGAGGCAGAGTATTCCTCTCTTTTAAAGTAAATTGTAAGGTAAATTGATCAAAAATCTTTAATTACAGAGGTAAATGAGCAGTGATCTAGAATAATTTGATTCAAAGTCCATATAATTATAAGGTAAACTGATCCAAAATCTTTAGTTACGGGGGTAGAGTATTCCTCTCTTTAGCTTAATTGTTTTGGTATATATTTTGCATCAGTTAGGTATTGTATATAAGTAGTTTTACATATTAATCCTATCCTATAGGCTTATAGAAATCGTCTAATGATTGTATTGATACCATTTACCTCTAAGATAATATGAATTATATGATCATTTTCGAGATATTGAAACCCTAGCTTTTTGTTCTTTGATTAATTTTGTTTGATTCTTTATGACATGTGTAATTGAGTAAATGATAAGTAGATGGCCTGAACTTTTGTTATTTCTCCAAGCTTATTACTTGAGCTTGACTTTAGGCCTGCATATATAAATTGCTACTGTGTGCATATATAAACTCGAATACTGATACATTGACATTCCTTAGTCCATGCCCATTTCTGCAATGTTTAATCATTTAGTTGAATAGTCAATTAAACATAATTTTGATGCGAGGACTTTTGTAAAATTTTTAGAAGATGGTTGTACAAAAAAATATATGTACCTGTTTTGTTCCAAGAAAATGAGTTTGACTTGACTAGGGGTATATCCGTATAGACATCTTACTGGAGATCAAATACACATAACTTTTTAGAATATATAACTATGCAGTTAACATTTGTGATTGATGCCTTTATATTGAATATTTGTTGTATGACGTGAAAAAAACCTCTATTTCTTCTTAACTTATGGTGTTGCCAAAACACAAAGTCTACTCCTCTTTACTTATATACGCGATGGACTAAAGAAGTTGGCGAATACTTGAGATACTAGCTTTACAAGCAAGTTATTTGTGAACATCTAATGGCTGCCTAACCATCACTCATTGATCAAATGAACCTGCAAGGCTGAAATGGATTTTTTTTTCTTTGATCAAACAAAATAAAAGTTATTCAGTTGGCATTCATAACCAAAAGACCATATTGTGTTGTTATTAAAAGCTAGTATTTCCATTCCCTTTATTGTGTGTTGACCTAATTTTAGGTAGTAAACATAAGTTCCGCCATTGCAAAATTGTAGATACACTTGGCTGTTGCTAGAGAACATGCTAGTATATATTTAGATGATTATTTTACTACAGAGATTTAGTGAAAAAAATAAGGCGAATTTTACAAGTGTTAATGTTAAATATTACGATAATATGTACTGAGATTTTTTTTGTAAAACAAGAATCTTTAGGTGGACGTGAACTAACAAGAAGGGAATTGTTTCGTGCTTGCTTCTCCAAGTAGACGTGAACCAACTGTTGCATGGCCTTGCCCTTTTGTTTCGGTATGTCAACTTATTAAACTTATGAACATGTAGGATTCAATGTGAGTAATGGGTCGGGGCTGCAATCCCAACCCACTTATTGAGCTATGTTGTTTTACATTTTTACATATCAATGTTTTTAAAAACCACACTAGATTACTACTACATTTAAAGCTCAGCCACCACTCACTACCAATTTTCTACTGTATAACCAAAGACCAATACAAAAAATAAGGTATGTGTATACATGCCTAGATTTTATAGGAATCGTAACGACTAGTGGTGCATATTTTGACCAATTTTATCTATATGTTTTGGTATATATGGGTTGTGATTAGCAATGACACTAGCGACTCAGATTATTTATATATTTTTGTATACATGTTTCTGTATATACAGCTTGTTGTTAAAAATTAAATTGGTACACTTTTGATATCTTATGTTTTTGGGTTGTATAATTGTAGGTGGTACGTGAGGATGATTCATGAAGATGATCCAAGATGACTTAGATTAATTTACTTCAACTTTAGTTTGTTGTTCAATTCCTGTGTAATAAAATCTGAATGACTATTTTTGATGATGTTAACCTTAATCGGGTTAAAACTTTTGTTATGTATATAAAATTTCTTAATGTTTTTTCGTGCTTTGAACATAAATATCCCTATCTGTTGGTTTTCTCTAGTGTCAAATAGAATTGTTCTTAAGACATACAACTGTCGCCCAATGTAAAATTCTTGTGTAACGAATGCGTCCCCTGAACCCCCTCCCACCTCCCAACATTAAGAACTAATGCAAATCCTCAGATCTATCTTATACTACTCAATAACAGATTATATAAGTATGTTACGTCACAAACACTCCTCTAAAATACACACCGCCCCCCCGCCCCTCCCCCCCCCCCCCCCCCTCCCCCCCAAGTGTACAATATAGTGTTATAGTGATATAGTGTGATGTGTGTAGAGATCCCACCCGAGAGACTCAAGACACGAGTCTATCACGCCTCCCCTCCCACCCCCCAGTCACTCAAGACTACATGTATAGTGTATAAGCTCGATGGTGTTGACGTCGTTGCAGTCGAAATAAAGAGTCTCGGCTAACTATGCAGTAAACAATTAATTTATAATATGTCTCACCCAGATAGAGCATACTATCAAACATACTCTATGAACCCTCCTAGCGTCCGCCATACGTGACAATCCTTCCACTCCATCTCCATAACAACCACAAAGCTAGATTGCCTGTCGTTACGCACATATAATTAAAACTCTTACTAACTCGCGTCCCTCCTCTAAACACTCTCGTGAACCCAAATCTAATTGGACTGAGATCGAAACATCCTTTCACTGATTTGCATTAGTTTTGTCCAATAGAAGAACTTCAAAGAATAGAGCACGAATTGTAGAACCAGAAGGTCAAAGAGTATAACATTGTTTCTTATACTCAAAGGTTCAACGAGTTAGCTTTGATGTGTCTAAGGATGGTTGAGCCAGAAAGTGTAAAGGTTGATGCTTACATCCGAGGATTGACTGATAACATCAAGGGTGAAGTCACTTCTTCTAGACTTGCCAACTTAAACGAAGCTGTGCGTATGGCCCATAAGTTGATGGAACAAAAATCATAAGCTAGAGATGAAAGGATTCTAGAAGGAAAGAAGCGAAAGTGGGAGAACTTTCAAAGTAGGAATAGTAGTGGTAAGAGCAACCACAAGGACAACTCATGCCAAACTTTGCAGAATAACCAAAAGCAAGGGAACGCGCGAGCTATGACTACTGCTCCTACTGATGGAAAGGTTGTAACACCCCCATTTTTGACATATAGCAGTGAAAGCTAATATGGGGCATTACTTAATGGATCAACAGACATATTCATAGAAAACGACTCATAAAGAGACGTTTTAGAAAATTTTGTTATCATTTATTTATTCATCAGAGTTTTTACAAAAAGTGGCCCTAAAATCT
The DNA here is from genome assembly GCA_026074375.1 of Tanacetum coccineum. Classification (NCBI taxonomy): domain Eukaryota; kingdom Viridiplantae; phylum Streptophyta; class Magnoliopsida; order Asterales; family Asteraceae; genus Tanacetum; species Tanacetum coccineum. The sequence goes on along the minus strand of BQNB010018926.1, from coordinate 27,026 downwards.
AGAAACATAAAGTTTGAATGATAACAATTTATCTCCCATTATTTACAATATATATCCCTCTTCCAAGTTCGGTGCCCTGTTTCATCTCGTGCCATAAGTTGCTCAATTACCTGAGATAAACATGCTAAAAAGGTCAACACAATGGTTGAGTGAAATTCATAGGTTTATGATAAATAGTTGAATACAAGTCATCATAGATAGTGGGTTACGTTGTTATACACCCATAGATAGTAATAATTGCAATGAGTACAATTATCATAGAAAACAGTATTATTGCTCTAAGCTCATGACATCAATACGTTAACATGGAAATCACCGTAGTGACATTGGTTGTGGAAACAAATGTCCCCTGTGGAAGTATTGCCAAGGTTACCATTAAGCAAATATAGTGCATTTGGTTACCACATGAACGTGGCTATACCACGGGAGTGTCACCCTAATAGGGTTATCTACATCTATTTGCGTTTACTCGTTAAAGTAATTAATGTTTCTCTATGATATGGAAATGTCTGGCACTAAAAGGAGGTACTTTAGGCAATAATATATCTGGATAGCATACAGTTGGAAAAACACTTGCATTCATGGTTTAAGCATGTATCCCCTCGCGGGTTTATAAAGTATTCAAAAGATTTAAAATACGAGGCTATGAACTCACCTTAACAGGGAAATCTGATTGATGGCAAAAGTATATGAAATGAAAGTAACGGCCTCGTCACGTAACCTAGGGTAATATGTCAAGTCTTAGTGTGATTGTTTATGTTTTTAAAACTTTATAAAGTTTAACATACATCTTACTTTGATTTATTAATTTATGGAAATATTATATCACTGTTCAGGCTATCATAATTTAGAGGTTCATGCCGAAAGTTAGAGGAGCTTAGGACACTTTAAATTGTAAATCCAACAAACTCATCAAAACGTATACTCAAATGAAACCCCTCACATGAAATTCTCTAGTAACGTGATACGATAAGATTTTAAGTTTCTTCAAAAGCTAGTCGATGATAAGTTACGTTAAATATGTAATTGTTTTATAATGCGTCGATAGATGATTAATAACGACAAATGTGTCAGGTTTTAATAAAATCAAGTCTTATAATATTTATATATATTTTTATAATTTATACAAAAACATTACAGTTTATACTTTTATACCCCCACCCAAATTTTTTTTTTTTTTTTAAGAATACAAAAATGGCAATATATACCCTTGATTTTTATACTTTTATGAGTTTAATCCTTTATATATATAAAGTATATATATATATATATATTAAACCTTTGACTTTAAAATTTGGCAAAACAACCCCTTGTAGTTATAAAAATGACATTTTTGACTCAAAACTATATAATTTCAGAAATTTACAATATATACCCTTGTGCATGAAAATATTTACAATTTTAGTCCAAAATTCATAATCTTGATATTTTTCAATATAGAAAGTAATTTGCAAGTTATAGCTTATTACTATAAGCTAAAATTGTTGCTAGAATATATAAGTTTTACGAAGCATTATAGCTTTTCAAAAGAGTTTTGTGAACTAGAAAGATCAAAATGGGCACGTTTGGTTTAGGAAAACCAAAACGCATGGGTTTGTGGTTCAAGGGCTTAAACAAGAGTTTACATAGGATCTAACAAATCTTATGAAAGTTCTAAAACAAGGCAAGAGTTTATTGAACGAGTTATGAGCTTACTTGAACTTGAAATGAGTCGAAAATGGTGGAAATGGGTCGAATGACTTAAAATGGGTCGAACACTCTTTGGAGATGAGTCAAGGACCTCTTTTCTCTTATTTCTTGGCTTCTACTTGCTGAGTTCTTCCTTTCTTCTCTTCTATGGCTTGGTTAGATCATCATTTTGAAGTTGTTTTGAGTTTGAATGGTGAATGATGAATGAATGTATGTATGCGTGTATTTATAGTGTAGAAGAGAAGTAATGGCCAAGTTTTTGGAGTGGAGTAGTGGCCAAGCTACTTGGAGTGGTGGCCAAGATGTTGGAGTGGTGCCCAAGGGTCTTGAGTGGTGGCCAAGGGTCTTGCTTGGGGCTCAAGGGTCGAATTTTTAATGAAAGGGCATGGCTATTTTTGGACAGCCAATATTAGTCTCGGTAAAATGGTTTCCATTTACAAACCGTAACTCCGATGAAGCTCAAACTAGTGAGAATGGTTAGATATTTGAGTCCTCTACAACTTTTAGTTTTACATATTTAGGGGTTACTATACAAAAATCTAGAGATAATAGCCGTTTACTACAGGTGTGCAGAATCTGCGCACCTTTGCCATTTCGGCTATAACTAATTCATCCAACATTGAATCGGGTCGAGTCAACCAGCGAAATGATCACAAGACATATAACTTAGTATTTTTTTTAATACCCAAAGCCTACTGATTTTGCCCAGATCCTATGTTTTATCACGAGTCAGATTCTGAATCTATAATTATGAGCTAGTTTAAGTGGTATCGGGTTTGCTAGGGTTTTTGGGTTAGGGTTTTGGTTTAGGATGAGTGTGGAATGGTGTTTGGAGGAAAAAATATGTTTAAATGTTGTGATTAGAAGACTTGTACTCTAGGCTAGAAAGGTGGTACTAAATGCCTTGTAGAATTTGGAGGGAAATGAGCTCATTTGAATATCATGCACAATCGGCTTGTACTTTAAGCTTTAAGGTGTTGTACCATGATTTAGGAGGGAAAAAATATTTGAATTTATGCTTAGGAATACTTGTACATATGCATCATAAGCTTGTATATTTGTTTTGTATGTATACATTAAATGTAGTTAGGGTTTTGGTATAAACGTTAACGGATAAAGTTCATTTAGTAATAATGTTATGAAAATTACGTTAAATAGATAACGTACATGATATAGAGGATATTAGAATATTGACTTGGCATACTAAGGAGCATATAGGCAAGAGATATGGATACAAAACTTTTATCGGCTCCTGAATCAAATAATACTCTAGCTAGATGTTGGTTTAGAAGGAACGTACCCGTGACTACGTTCGGGTCTTGGTGAGCGTTCTTGTCCCTCAGCAAGTATGCTCTTCCGTGGGCATTGTTGTTTGCTCTTGAGCACTGACTTTTGTAGTGCCCTTTCTCTCCGCAGGCATGACAAGTTACGAATACTGGTTGTAGGTTGCTTCCAGTGGCTGGCCCTTTGTTTCTGCAGTTCCTGGTCAGATGACCCACCTTGTTGCAAGTCTGACACTTGACAGTGCAAGGTCCTGTGTGATGCAGGGTGCATTTCTTACACAAGGGAAGGCTTCTAGTATACCTACTGTTTTCAGTTGGGGTGACAGCATAAGCCCTGACGGTTTCTTGCTATCTATTATGTTGTTGTTGGTGATCATTGTTGCGGTTGCTATTGTTGTTACGGTTATTCTGGTAGTTGTTGTTGTTGGTGAAGGTTCTTCTATCATCAAACTTTCGTTTGTGATCATTGGTTCCTTGCACAGAATTGTGCTTTGTTACTTGATCCATTAACCTCTGGGTTATGGTAATAGCTTCCTCCAAAGTTTGAGGCTTTGAAGCGGTAACATTTCCTTCAATACTTCTGGGTAATCCCCCGATGAAGACTTCCATGAGTTTCTCAGAATTTGGTACCATAGTTGGGCATAAAACTGTCAATTCCTGGAATCTTCTAATGTAAGTCTTGAGATCATTCCCTTTTACAGTCAGATTGTAAAATTCATCTTCTATTTTCTTGATCTTAGTTCCTGGACAATACTTCTTTATTAAGAGCTGCTTAAATTCGGACTAGGTGATCTTGTAAGCTTCCTTTATTCCAATAGGCTGGGCGAATGAATTCCACCAGGATAAAGCTTCCTCGGTTAGAGTACCAGTAGCAAATTTTACTTTGCAGTCCTCGATACAGTTACTACGGAGAAATACTGATTCAGTTCGTTCAAACCAGCGGATGAGGCCAACAGCGCCTTCCATACCTTTGAAATTGAAAGGTTGCCAGCTTGTAGCTATATTTTCTTGCTACAGGAGTTCCACTTTATCCGGTGTTCCTTTTGTTATTGTCAGTATTTGCCATGGTAGCAGCTTGTGCTTCCAGAGCTGTGGCAACACTATCATCAACTAGTTTCCTGATGGCAGCCTGAGACATGGCTGGTGCTGCAGATGTTGGTGTCCTCTTGGGGGCCATTCTATCAACATTTACAAGACAACACATAATAAGGATATATCATTGTATAGATTCTTATTTGGTACAAGTTCTAACATTACTTTGCATGATATAACGGAAAATTTTGAATGGACACTCTAACAAGCATCTAACTCATTAGGTTTCTCGGAGACTGGTTTACTTTCCAGTGGTTTCATATCGCGACCACTTAGATAACTCATCAAAGGATAGTCTGATGGTGGTGTAGGTGAAATTGTATGCTTAATATTTTGATCATTAATCATATCCATGATATCTGGGTACAAAGGTTTGAGAAAACCGGATGGTAAGAGAGCCATAGTAACCTAGATACATAAAGATACAATACATCACACTACAAAATATAGAATAGACAACCACGACATACATAAATCGGTATCATAAAACAGCGAGGTATAATGGAATCACCACTGTATTAAGTCATAAACAACTTGTCTACATATTTTACATAGTTAAAATTTGATAAGTGTTCATTATTTATGCTTTTACAATCGATAAGGGAGGTGATATGCACACCACACAAAGTGATGTGCACACCACAAAATCACATGTGTAATGCATATGGTACAACATCATATATACATTTTTGTGATGTGCACATCACTTTGTGTGGTGTGCATATCAACTCCCAATTGATAAGCATGGACAAAGGCACGTACCCGGCCAAAGTGATAAATGGTTTTGGCTAAAATGAGCAGTAAATAGGTGATCTTTAATGACATAAAAAGTTTTCTTTTTGAGTTGGATATCTATACTATATATAGGGTATGTTTGGTGTAATGAGCTAGGGCTGGAGTTGAAGCTGAGGCTGAGGCTGGGATTGGCTTATATCCAGGGACGGAACCAGGGGGTTCCCGTGGGTGCCCAGGAACCCCATGGATTTTTTCGATTTAGTGTTAATTTTTTAAAAAAATGTTGATTTTTCCTAAATGCATGTTAAATGCACCCGGTCCATCGAAAAATGTTTATAGTGTTACGGTTCAAAATAAATTGTGCACCCGGTTATATTTGGTCATGGTTCCGTCCATGCTTATATCAAAAGAAAAATGAAGTTTATATTTTTATTAAACTGTTTAGCGAATTAATTGGAGCTAAAGCTTATTAATGTAAAATCGCTAAAAACTACATAAAATTGAAATCACATATTTTTTTGAACGACAATTTTTATTAGAACTAGCAAGAAGCTAGCTTTTACGTGATAATACATTATATTTTGAATGGTATTTACGTAATTTTACTAACTATAAGCCCCGATAAGCCCTTCTTTATGAGCTTGGGCTTATGGAGACTTATGATATTTAAGCTCTTCCATAAGCTCGCGTGACAAACGATACTTATTTTATAAGATGACTTAAGCCCCATAAGCTCCTCTTCCAAACATACCCATAATAAAAGGATGATATTTCTTTAATTTAATGCACTAAGACATCTCATAAATACAATATTAAGCATTACATTTAATAAAGCTTAAAATACAATTCAGTTAAGCACGACAAACAAAACATTTAAGTAAACCAAGGCATGTAAAATAATTAAGAGTCAAAATCAAAATACATTTATGTAGTTTGTCCATTTTCACACCATATATTCATGTCAGAAAAGTTAGAACATATACATCCATCTGTCAAGAAACGTTAGACATTATACATCCCGCAAGATGTACGATGCAATGTTTTCTCTACGGTCTGATAACATGGGTTTAACACAAAGGGTATTTTTTTCATTTCACTATTAAATGAAGGGTATTTTACTCAAGTTTAGATACAGGCTTGTCATTATTAAGTATCAGCTTCGCACGTGTATCCATATGGCTACTCACTAGAGTATAATCAATCTCACAAGCTTCAAGGTAAAATAAAAACATGTTTCTAAACTCTTAAATATCAATCTCACAAAAGAATTGGATTAATTCGCACTTATTCATTCAAAAACCCTAATTTTTGAAATTAGGATTCATAAGATCAAAACTGTGTTCGAGTCTAATTAATGTTAGAGCAAATGCTTGTTAGGATGTAATAACGCCTCACCTATAACAGTTTTGATGGTAGATAACACGCTTGTGATCTATGAGTGATTTTGTGTTCGAACATGGTGCAAAATATGTATAAGTGTTTGAGTGTTTGTGGGTTTATGATTATAAGCATGATATGAGTGTCCTTTGTGCCTATGAAACGTGTTTTAGGTATTTAGGAATCTCTTGTGTTCATTATTTGAGTTCTTGACTGCGAAATATACAAGTTGTTATATTTAAATGCATGTTTTGTGCTTAAGAAGTGTGTACATGGTAGAAAATCTTCTTGATATGCTCATGATGAATCCTTGATAGTTTGTTGCTTAAAAAAGATGTGGGAATCTTATTCTTATGCTTGAAATTATGTTATAAGCCTCGAAAGTTGTTAATTCTTGATGGAAATGATTGAAGTAGGATTCTTGAGTGATTATTGCTGTTTGTGAATAATGTTTGAATGATAAAAGTCAATATAAGTTTTTGTTTGATTGTTTTAAATTCTGCGAAATATACATGTGTTTAGGAAAGCGAAATACGTATGTTCTTGTTCAATCAGCGAAATATGTACAGGTCTTAAAAAGCGAAATATGTCACTTGTTCAATAAAGTGAAATATGTCTGTTTTAAGTTAAGACTGCGAAATATGTCAATTTTTCTTTTAAACAGCGAAATATGACATATCTTTTCATTCTGCGAAATATGACATGGTTATATTTAAACAGTGAAATATGTCACGTTTCTAGCTTGACTGGCGTTGACCTTGTTTGACCTTTGACCACATGTTGACTGTTTGATTTTAGTTGACCCTTAACTAGTCTGTTGACTTTTCTAGTTGACGTTTTGACCATTGACCATAGTTGACTTTCTCAATTTGTGTATCAAAACGGACTTAATTGTTTGAAACATAAACACAAAATACATCTAAAACAAACATAACAACAAGGATAATCAATTCAATCAGTGATATATATATATATATATATATATATATATATATATGTGTGTGTGTGTGTGTGTGTGTGTGTGTGTGTTTTGTATATGAACTGTATTAGATAATTCTTAAGCAGAATCATGAATCAAAAAAAATTCAACAAGCCATTCGTAATCAAGCATTGGTTCCCACTAATGATTGAGTTAAGATTGATTGAAGCAACATGAGGATTGATCTAACAATGACACAAAAGGAAGCTACTTATCAAGTCATTCTAGATATCATTAAGAGTTCTTCATGCTACAATGCTTTCCTCATTACTTTTGATGTCCCCGAAATCTACATGCAGCAATTCTGGTTCACCGTCAAAAAGATCAAGAAATCTTCCTTCTATCAGTTTCAACTTGATGACAAGAAGTTTGAAGTTGATGTTGAATTATTTTATAAAATTCTTCACATTTGTCCAAGAGCTTCAGACAAGGAGTTCATTGTACCTTCATCTCATGATTCACTGGTCACCTTCCTCAAAGAACTGGGTTACAAAGGGCCACTAGAAATGATCTCAGATTTGTATGTTGATTATATGCATCAACCATGGAGAACCCTTGCAACTACCGCCAACAAGTGTCTATCTGGGAAAACATCAGGTAATGACAGACTTCGATAATCAAGAGCTAAAATCTTGTAGGGTCTGTTCCATAAGAAGAATGTTGACTTTGCTGAGTTGATTTAGGAAGACTTTCAATACCAAATTGACTACAGCCAATCAAAAGTCAAGAGACGTGAAATCATGCCCTATCCCAGATTTACCAAAGTTATCATCCACTACTTCCTTTCACAACACGACTTCATTTTCAAGAGACATGGTTCGTATATCAACACAATTAAGGATGATGGTGTATTGGGAAGGTTGAAGTTTAGAAGCAAATGAGAACTTACACAAGTGCATGGACTGCCTATTCCAGATATGATGGTAAATGATGAGATCAAGAACTCAGAATCCTATCAGACTTATCTTGCCTTATCCACTGGCACAAAACCTCTAAAAAGGAAGAGGTAAAGGTATAAAGGGAAAGAGGGAAACAATAACTCCAACAAAGAAAGGTTCAGTGTCTGCTAAAGAGAATATTCTCTCTGACCCTAATGAAGCTACTGAATTAGCTAATTCTATGAGTAAGACTGAAGCAGAGATAGCAGATGAAGAACAACGCATTCATGAAACTCATGCTAGTATTGTTATTGGTAGGGAGCAAGCCTCAAGAGTTGACAAAGAGGCGGTTGAACGTCAAAAGAAAAAGAAAATGAAAGGAATTGCTACAGATGAGGCTGCACAAGAACTTCTCAACTTAAAGAAGTGAACAAGAAAAAGCAAAGAAGACTATATTTTACAACAGATTCCCAAAGGCTCAAGTGAAGAATCTGGTACTAAACCAAAGGTTCCTAATGAGCCAAAGATAAAGTCCAAAGGCTCAAGTGAAGGAGCGGGTATTACACCTGAGGTTCCTGTTGAGCCAAAAGACAAATATGTAGCTCAAGATGATGACTAGGGTTCTGATGAAGAGGAAATCATACTTTCTATTGATGATGAAGAAACCGAATTAGAAAAAGAAACAGCCAAAAGTGAAAAGGCAGATGACAAGACGGCTGATGAAGAAGAAGGGAATTCGGATGATGAAGTGCATACTGAGGAAGATGAACAAACTGATGATGAAGCTCATGATGATGAATATGTGAATAATGATGTTGAAAAGCATGATGATGTTGATGAAGAAATGAATAATGTTGAGAATGATGATGAAGTTAAAGAAGATCAAGAAATGGTTGATGCTAAAAAAGTTAAGTCTAAGAAAATAGAAGAGGAGAAAGTAGATAAGGAGCAAGCTGGAGCTGACCAAGATACTAGTAGAAGATCAAGCATTGAGCTTCTTGCTTTTCTGTGACACTAGATTGAGAAGACGGAATTACCTTCTCATTAACCTCCAGTCTTTCTCGTCATGTGGACTATGATAATCAGTTCTTAATCTCTCCTTTGATGTGTTCTTGTTGGTGGGGGATACTGTCCAAGAAACTACTGAATACAAAGATTAGTTCTTTTGTTAGATGTTCAAATCAACTAGAAATCCCTCATGTTCCTGCCAGCTCAATTACTTGATGTACTTGTATCAGTGATTCCTAAACAGACAACTCCAACACCACATACAACACCACTACCAACACCACCAACTTCAAGTGAAGCACCAAATATTACAACCACCGTACCTGATCCACTTCCATCACTTCTTCAAAGATTGTCTGACCTTGAGAGAAATTGATGATTGGATCAAGGTTATCACTCTGAGTCCATTGAAGATTCAGTGCATGCAACATAATCAACGATTAGAAACAACTGCCCAGTTTCTACAAACAGTAGTTTCTAATTTTGTTAATCCAAAGGCATTGAAAATTATCTGTTCGCTGAGTAGCCAGAAGATCAGCGTTCCTTGCTCAATCTTATTTCACTCCCGTTCAACCCGTTGTTTTTTAGAGCGCTCGAAGTCTCTTTCTGATATGGGCTTGATCTTGTCACTTGTGTAAATTATTTATATGTATATATATATATATATATATATATATATATATATATATATATATATATATATATATATATATATATATATATAATATTTATATATATATATATTATTTATAGCGTAAATTAGCAAATTGTTTTAACCAAAGCACGATTAATCCAATTCCACATAATAAATATAATTCCGAAAATATCGATTTCGAAAGTAACCCTTTCTAGTCGTCTCTCGGGTCGTTAATGTTCCAACGAGGCGTGAATTGAACTTTTTGTTGAAGTTTGTGATCGGGAATTTGAATAGTTCAATTTTTTTTTTTTTGTTTCTATATCTACTGACAAAATATAAAAGCATAAAAAAGCAAATTAAACAATTAAGGAAATTATGATTCTAAATTAAAAACATTAACGGAATTAAAGAAACGCAACAAATTAAGCAATAAATCAAATTTTAACCCTAAGAACAATGGCAAAAATAAACATGGCAATTACAACTATCATGCTAAAAATAAATATGCTAAGAGAATAGAGATATCAAATATGTTGAAGAGTGCAAAAAATAACGAGATGAGACCCGCTACATAAACTATATCCCCGCATTCATAAGCTTCTCAATTAACCCATATCAATTCATAACCAAATCCTTACTCATTAATCTACATTAATTAGTAACAATATAAAAGCTCAAAACGGTATATTGAAACTTTTAACAAGACGCAAACTAAAGTTTTAACAAAATCAGTTTGAAAAGGAAATTTGCTCAATATAAAGATAAGTTTACCCAAAATAAAGATTTTTAAAGAAACCAAAACTGATAATAAAAAAATCATTCATTCGCATAAGAAACAAAACAGAATTTAAAGACTAGAAGTGTAACAGTTGATTATATAATCACTAATAAAATAAAGTTGGTTCGTCTACGAACCGAACCCAGTTGGGGATGGTGCGTCATGTCTTTGTTGACTACTGCTATGAAACCAAAAAGATACACTAGAAATAAAATGAAACTTTTATAAAAATAATTTATTGATTCAACTAAAAAAACAAAAATTACTACTAAACAATAAAGTGAAATGAGATGGTCACCGACCCACAAAGGGGTTGTGTCGACTGGATTGTTCCCCTTTCTCCAAATTTAAATTTATTCTACCTTAACTCTACTCCTATTCTACCTTACATCTACGAATGAATAGAAAAAGGAAAAACTAATACTAATTCAGAACCTTGATTTCATAATCAAAGTTAGTGTAACAAATCGAACCATCAAATCAACAATCCGGAATATCCATCTTTTTTTTGAACCAATCTTTGATTAATATTAAATGAAATCAATCTTGAGAAGAGATATTTGCTTAATATAAGTATAATTTCAGGATAAGTAGGGAATAAGGAAAAAGCATTTAAAAAACTGGTAAAAAATTTTAATACAGAGCTACGTACTCCTTGATGATTTTCATATGTGTGATTTTCATCTCTATTTATAAGGGAATGTTGTGCATCTTGTGAGGAAAAACTGCCGATCATCTTCAAAACCTTCTAAAATTGCTTATGGAAAACAATAATCACAGCCAATCAACTTAAAACAGCCCATTTATTGTTTTGACATTTCCCATTTAATTTGAAACTGCACATTAATTGCTTTGACCTTGTCCAATTCAATGGCGCAATTTTTTTGCTCATATTTTATTATACTTTCAAATGAAGATGAAGCGGGTAACGGGCGTTAGTGTATGGACTAACGATGGCATGGCTTGAGGACTAACGATGTCATGGCTTGAGGTGTGAAGACTAACAGTCGTTAAGTCCTTATTTTGGCTTCTTTCTTAGGCCGATTCTTTTTATTATTATTTGGGCCGGTTTGCAAAATGTCTTCGGCTTCGGCTTTTCTTTATAATCCCGTGCTAGGTTTTGTCTGATTTTTGTCTTTTTTTTGTCTTTTTGTTGATATCCGATACCTGCACAGTACACAACGCAAAACAAGCATATATTTGGCATTTTATGTCCGTTTTTAGTTATTTAAGCTCGTTTTATTGAGATAAAGGTATGTGTATTTAAGCACATACTAAAACCCCTCATACTAAACTGTTGTTGTGTCCTTACGCAATGTAATAATCCATGTTTAGAAAAACCATAAAATTTCATCCCCTTAAATTAAATGCCTTGAAAAGTTGAAAGTTGTATAATCTTTATAGGGATTAAAAAAGTACCTAGTTTTTAAACACTCCCGTTTTTACCATTTTCTTTCTTGCAACACATATTTTTTTATTTTTCATTATGTACAAACTTGCGTGGATTTCATTATTGATCATTAAATTTAGGATCATTGGTTAAGAAACACCTCAATCCCAAGGTTGCCCTAGAAGGATAATTACCTCCATCCGTCATGATTTTTTCACTTATTCCCAAAAACTAAGCTTAAAAATGAAATCTTTGTTAATTACAAGTTGGGATGCTAAAGCTACTCATATTTGCAATTTGTGTAAAACTTATCCTCCCGGCAGTTTTTATATATTAAGGTGTGTGTGCTCAGTTTGAATTTTGACCATCCAACCCACGTTTTTAGATAGTTATAAACATTTCCAAGTTTCACGTTCCACTTTTAGCTATACGAATTCAAATGTGAGATTGTCTCATGTGGCAACATTTCTTCTCCGCACATCCCAACCTCGTCGGCTATTGTGAACGGGCGTTTGTCACCTCCTATGAGGAATAATTTGTCGAGGACTTTCTGACTTTTGACTATTTACTAACAAAAGTTCCGTTTAAAACTTAGTGAGTTTATAATCCAAAGCAGCTAACTTCCTCCAAAATTAGACATTGTAGGTTAAGTTTTAATTTCTGTAGTGTGGACTTTCTTCTCGGAACCTCCGGACCTAATCGGTCATGTGCCAGGCTTTTGACATATCACAGAGATTACTGATCAGATTTAATAAACGTTTCCCGGTTTCAAAATTTTTGTTGGGATTTAACTAGTTTATGTTCAAAAGGAATGCTTGGATTTTAGAAAAAAGACATTTTTTCCTTTATTTATTATGGCACTATAATAGACAACATTATTTATTTTTCAAATCATTACATTTTGTTTTCATTTTTTTTTTTTGCACAATTTTTATTTAAACCGTATAGAGGGAAAATTTTTCTTTTTAGAATAATTAAAAACATATTTTTGATCAAAAACTCTTATTTAACACTAATTCATCTGTATAAAGGGTCTTTACCTCTAAATTGTTGATCTTAACGGACTTTTAAGAGTGATAAAACTCTAACTTGTCTTTCAAAAAGAGCACGTATTATTAGTCATTTTAGAAGCTACACGGAGGAAAAAGCCACCAAAATTACACATGTGTTTTTAAGATTTCCAACTAATCCTTGTTAGAATTCCAAACTTTATATTTTACTCTTTCATTTCTCGTTCTTAGCAAATTAAAATCTTTAATAAAATAGATCCGCGAATGCTTAGCCAAATAAAATTAAGCTTTGATTTTTAAAGTCATTTATTGGAAAAACTTGCAAATCTTGGACTTTTTAGGCTAGAATCGCATTTTAAAGGTTTCATGTTGTTAAATAAATAGCAAAGCATTATACATTTTTAAAGTTACAGGGAGTAGTAGTGCTCACATGCTAAATCGGTAAAGTAAAAAATTTTCTTTCTCCACCAGCGAATAAATCCATACATTTGTGATCAACAACTTATTTTATTTGCAAAAAAAAAAAATTAAAATTTTGGCATAAAAAACACATTTTTTTTATTTTCTGGTTAATACGGGTTACGTGAAAGACATAGGACATGCAAGTAAGATAAAATCGATAGATCCCTCTTTACTATGAACGATACATTGTCCTCAATGTGGAGGTTGCCACCCCCTCATACTAATTTCAATGTATATTCCTAATATAAAAGGGAATCTCACGTAAATCTAAAGCTGTTTATTAATTATGCCAAAGATTAAACGTTAGTCAATAAGATCAAAGGATATAGGATTCCCAAAATAAGCGTTGCAAAGGATGTAAGATCGAGTTTTGATAGTTGGACAAAAATCACGAGCACGTGAGAGTCTTCTATAATCAGGGTAATCCTGACATCATCACAGACAACAAAAACAAAAGATTGGAAAGAGGTGAGCCCCTCAGTTCACTTATTAAAAAAATAGAAGAAGAAGAAACACTGGTTGACCTACCGAGAAGCGTAGACAGCGCTTTGTTTTTGTTAACCGAGTCACGAGCTTGACTCGATCCCCCATACTTGAGCTGGTCAAGGAGGATAGAAATGGAGATACGGTACATCCAAGATTGGCATGTCTCCTCAGATAGTCCATCATGGGCTTCTTTTATTAAGAAATTATGACTGATCTTGAGAGCTTTAAAGTCCCGATGAGATATTTGAAGTTTTCTTGTTGAATCTCCCGAAATATCTTCCACCACATCTGTAGTTAAATCTCCCGAATCAGACTCATCGTCAGAGTTGGACATATTTTACTCGAGGAGATGTATGATATGTGCAATATCATCGTTGTAAATCTCAGATGCAGAATCACTCTCATCGTCGAATGATTCATACTATAGAGAGCAAAATCTGTCTTTAGATTAGTGGGACTGACTCTATTCTCCTTATTTTAAATATTTTCAGAATTAAAGCTCTTTCAGAGGTGAGAGGAGATGGGTTATCATATAATAACATTCTTAATAGTACGAATAGCTGTCGTCGGATCAAGTTGCGGTGGATTTTGATTGATACGAGCTGAGCTCACCGACGAAACTCCTCAAGAAGGAAATCTAGTCTTGGGAAAGTTATCATGGTATCTTTATTAAGCAATGATTCTAATTAAATAAATCAGATTCAGCATTAAAGTGATCATTTTCATTTCCTAGTTGGAATTGAAATCGAGATCTTTAACACCTCATTAATATAAGCGATTAACTCTTACTTAGTAATAGAAATACTCTTCATCAAATTCGAGAAGAGGGTTCAGAGTAAATTTTAAAATTTTCTACCAGAACATCTTCCTCAAAAGATGACTCGTCATCACTAGAGGTATAATCAACATTAGAATCGAAGAGAGGATTAGAGAAAATCTCAGAATCATCGTTAAAATCGGGAGAATTTCACAAAAGGTAAACCACACTCGCTTACGTAAATCGGATAAATCCTGGATCACTTGGGTTAGATTAAGGTTTCTAAACTCTGACTAATTTCTTCGTCGTGTCTGTTTTCGGATAGTGTCAAGATGCTCTCCTCCATTAATAGAGAGTATGTAATTGGTAAGTCGGGTGTGATTGCATCTGATGGAGGAGTTTCATCAATCTCTCTGTAGAAATCGTCATCATCCTCATAATAGTAAACGGGAGGCTTCCAATATTGAGAACTATCCTGCTCTTCCTGCTTTAGTTGATTCGAAGTATTACCAAGAGTTGGTAAATCTTTAGAGAATTGAAGCAGCAATTCGTGCATACTTTCTATATCAATATGCTTTTCTTCTCAAGTTTGCATAACTGTAAGAATACTCTCCTCAGCTAGCAATACTGCAATACTCTTTTCTTCAGGAGGTTGATTATTATTTTTCAAACAGGTTCGTATAGCTTTTATTAGTTTCTCTTTAGCAAGCACATTTTGTATCAATTTCTAGAAGAGGTTGATGAATGACGGGATACTGCGGGTGTTGGAATTGGTCAAAATCGGAAGAATTAGAATTATAGCAAAAATTGGGCTCATTATTAATTTTTGATTTCATGTTGACACTCAAAATTTGCCTTGACGGGACCCACGCAGTCCTTCTAACAAAGTTTTGTTGTGAAAAAACTTGATGATTGGTAGGAAAATTATCAAGTTATGATTGAAACAAGGGGTCTGATTGTAACAAACAGAACTTGTGATGGAAAATCGTTAACCATTAATGAGGTCGTTCCCATAACTCACAAGTAGGACATAGACATCCATATTCTCACTCAGACTCCTCAGTAAGAACAGCATCGATTTCGAGGTCGGATGATTCCAAATTTGATGAATTAAACAATTGGGAGATTAAGAAAGAATTTGTTTTTATTAAAAACAAAAAAATATTTTTGGTAACGAAAAGTCAAATTGACATTGTAGCTCTCTTAGAAAAAAGTACAAGAAGCGGAAGACGGGCGTAAGCGCGAAGCATTTTAAAAACCTTTTCTTTTCGGGTCGAAGTTCGTTGGATCAACCCTCCTTATACCTCTCTTATAGTTTGTATTTCTAAAGGTGAGCCGATTATAACAAATGACAACTCGTTTCTTTTGATGTTGTTTTAATTTTATTTTTTGGATTTTTGGATTTTAACTTTATAATTTTTTTTTATTTATTTTTACTACGAAAATTTTCACACCACCAAGAATAAAAAATAAAAAAAAAAATAAAAAAACTTCGAGGATGGATTCTTCAACAAAAAACATATCTTCAAACGACAACTTGAAAATTCGCCTAACACAGCCTCCCGGGCAAGCGCGCCTATAATTGATCTTTGTCAATAGTATGTGTGTGTTGTGTGTGTTGTATATATATATATATATATATTTATATATATATATATATATATTTTTTATTTATATTATATTATATATTTATATATACTATATATATATATGTGTCATTTATTATTTATGATATATATATATATAATTAGATATATAATAGGTAAATTAAGCATAATACACTTTTACCTTAATGCGAATAAACCAACTCACTAATTAAATATAATTCCGGATATTTGATTTTCGAAAGTACACTCCTTTTCCTAATCGGTCTCTAGGTTGTTAATGTTCCAACGAGGCGTGAATTGAACTTTTTGTTGAAGTTTGTGATCGGGAATTTGAATAGTTCAATTTTTTTTTTTTGGTTTCTATATCTACTGACAAAATATAAATGCATAAAAAAGCAAATTAAAAAATTAAGGAAATTATGATTTAAATTAATAACTTAACGGAATTAAAGAACGCAACAAATTAAGCAATAAAATCAAATTTTAACCCTGAAGAACAATGGCAAAAATAAACCTTTGGAATTACAAAAACATATATGCTAAAAACTAAATAAGCTAAGAGATTTTGAGATATCAAAATATGTTTGAAGTGTGCCAAATAAATAACGAGATGAGACCGCTACATAAACTATATCCCACGCAATTCATAAAGCTTCTCAATGAACCCATATCAATTCATTAACCATAACCATACTCTTTACTCTACATTAGTAACAATAATAAATGCTCAAAACGGGTTTATTGAAACTGTTAACAAGACGTAAACCTTTAAAAAAAGTTTTATAACAAATTCAGTTTTTGCATAGGAAATTTGCTCAATATATTGATAAGTTTACCCAAAAATAAAGACTTTTTTAAAGAAAACCAAAAATAGATACTCCATCCGTCCTAAATAAATCTCCACTGTTGAACTTTAAAGTCTTCTTCTTTCAACTTTGACCTTAAACTTATTTTGATTGTGTTATATTATACTTGATGCAAAATATATGAATGAATTGTATTTTGAATGTATTTTCATTTGGTATAATTTTCATCAAGTATTATATAACACAAACAAAAATAATTTAAAGTCAAAGTTAAAGAAGATTGACTTCGAAAGTCAATAGTGGACACTTATTTAGAGACGGATGGAGTAATAAAAAAATCATTCATTCGCATAAGAAACAAAACAGAATTTAAAGACTAGAAGTGTAACAGTTGATTATATAATCACTAATAAAATAAGCGAAAAATTTCGCTGTACCCGATTGGGATCCGTGTTATTTTATAATATCCCTGACAATTTTTTTTTTTTAATTAAACATTTCTACGCGAGTGTTGAATAGCGATTTACATGGGCTACTTGTCACTTTATTATGGTTCGTTAAAAAAAAAAAAAGACAAATGTGGATGAGCCTTATTCTAATATAAAATTAAAAAAAAATTAAAAAAAAAAGTGAATCTCTATTAAAAAAAATTCTATAAAAATGAATCTCTATTAATATGGCGCGATCCACAATTGTTTTTTTTTTTTTTTTACTTTTTTTTCATTTATAAAATTAAAAAAAAATTCTAAAAAAGTGAATCTCTATTAATATGGCGCGATCACATTTTTTTTTTTTTTTTTTTAACGAACCAATAATAAGGTGACAAGTAGCCCAATGTAAATCGCTATTCAACTCTCGCGATTGAAATGGTTAAATTGAAAAAAAAATTATCAGGGATATTATAAGACAACAAAGATCCCAATCGGGTACAGCGAAAAAAATTTCGCATAAAATAAAGTTGATTCATCTACGAACCGAACCCAGTTGGGGACGGTGCGTCCTGTCTTTGTTGACTACTGCTATGAAACCAATAAGATACACTAGAAATAAAATGAAACTTTTACAAAATAATTTATTGATTCAACTAAAAAACAAAAATTGAACAATATACTAATTATGAGTTTCTTATTTTGTCATTTTGTGCTAAACCCTTTAGTGGACTCATTTTGGTCCAACAAACACACCAAGCCCAACATGAAAATTACATGCTACTTGGGCTCCCATTTTGGGCCGTCCCAGTTAGTGTTTTTTTTTTTTTTTAAAATTAGTTGGCACAAAATAAGGGAAAAAAATATTACAAAAATATCGATTTATTCAGATAAAAAAATACCCGCGGAAATATCTTCGATACCTAATAACTTTAAAATAATCGACAGGGCCAGAAACGTACAACTCAGCCCATATAAAAAAAACAACAAATTATTATACATTAGACGGAAAAAAAAACCGCAAAAAAAAAGGAAATTTTTTTTAACACCACGCAAAATTAAACCCGCACTATTAAATATGAGACCGAAAAAATAAACCCGCACAAAATACAATTAAAAAAAAAGTCGTATAGCAAAAAAAAACAATCTTTTAAACATGAGGCCCAACACATAAGCCCATATAAGAAAAAAACAAAGTATTAAACATGAGACCGAAAAAATAAACTCGCACAACATACAAAAAAATAAATAAATAAATAATTCCCCGCAATAACGCGAGAAAAATTAACGCCCCGCAGCAACGCGCTTGTTACTACTAAACAATAAAGTGAAATGAGATAGTCACCGACCAACAAAGGGGTTGTGTCGGCTGTATTGTTCCCCTTTCTCCAAATTTAAATTTATTCTACCTTAACTCTACTCCTATTCTACCTTACATTTACGAATGAAAAGAAAATGAAAAACGAGATGGATAGAAATGAATACAAACTAAATAGGAACCTGCGTTTCATAATCAAGTAGAGTAACAAATCCGAACCACCAAACAACAACCGGATATCAATCGAACCAATCTTTGATACATATCAAAGGGAATCCAAATCTTAAGAAGAGTAACTGCTTACATAAAAGTAAATTATAGGAAAAGTAGAATAAGAAAAAGCTTTGAAAACTGTAAATAATTTAAAACAGAGCTACACTACTCTTTGATGATTTTCAATGTGTGATTTTCATCCCTATTTATAGGGGAATGTTGTGCATCTTGTGAGGAAAAACTGTCAATCATCTTCAAAACCTTCTAAAATTGCTTATGGAAAGCAATAATCACAGCCAATCAACTTAAAACCGCTCATTTATTGCTTTGACATTTCTCATTTAATTTGAAACTACACATTAATTGCTTTGACCTTGACCATTCAACGCATATTTTTTTTGCTCATATTTTATTATACTTTCAAATGAAGATGAAGCGGGTAACGGGCGTTAGTGTAGGGACTAACGATGTCATGGCTTGAGGTGTGGAGACTAACAATCGTTAAGTCCTTATTTGGGCTTCTTTCTTGGGCCGATTCTTTTTATAATTATTTGGGCCAGTTTGCAAAATGTCCTCGGCTCTGGCTTTTCTTTATAATCTCGTGCTCGGTTTTGTCTGGTTTTTGCCTTGTTTTTTTTGGCTTTTTGTTGATATCCGATACCTGCACAGTACACAACGCAAAACAAGCATATATTTGGCATTTTATGTCCGTTTTTGGTTATTTAAGCTCGTTTTATTGAGATAAATGTATGTGTATTTAAGCACATACCAGGGCTGAAGAAAATACTCCTTGAAAAGATGGATAAAAGCCGTTTATACATGACTCATGAGAAGCATTATGATCTATATAATGGGTATCTTGAATTCAATCATGCTTGATGAAGCCATTGCAAGTGGAGATGTCAATCCTGATAAAGTTATGAGGAAAAGAGACCGTGGCGATGATCAAGACCCTATCAGACCAAGGGAAGAAGAAGATAAGGCAAGGAAAAGATTCTGAGCCGTCCAAAGAAAAAGTTCAGCATGGTTCACCTCGAAAGGTAAAACTCAATCCAAGCCTTCATCTACTGATAAGCCTGTGAATGCAGAAGAACCACTTCATGAGGCTGAAATGGATGTGGAAGAACCTATTCTAGATGATGTGGTTAATGAGGCTGATCAACCACAAGATGATGTTGCTCCACACAAGGTAACCCAATTTGGTTCAAGCAACCTCCAAAACCTCCTACTCTTGATCCATAGTGGAATAAAGACAAAAATGTTAATTATGGACCAGAGCAGACTTGGTTTAATGATCTAGTCAATGCTGAGAAAGATCCACTCGCCTTTGATGAACTTATGGCCACTCCCATTGACTTCTCTAAGTTTTCTATGAACCGTATCAAGCTAGACAAGATCACCAAAGCAGACTTAGTTGGACCAGTCTACAAGCTTCTCAAGGGAACCTGCAAAAGCAACATTGAACTGGAATACAACATGGATCAATGCTATAATGCTCTGACGGATCAACTTGATTGGACAAATCTTGAAGGTGGAAGATGTCCATATGGCTTAAGCAAGCCACTACCGTTGCAAGGCTCTCCATGTCACCTTACCATTCCAGTCGATTTCTTTTTCAATAATGATCTAGAATATCTGAAGACAGGAAACTCAGAAAGGAAATATACTACATCGACCACCAGGACAAAAGTTGTAAAGTATGAATTGGAATTTATTGAAGAAATGATTCCAAAGCTATGGAGTCTAGTCAAAGTGTCTTGTAACAAAGATGTTGCACTAGGGATTTCTCACTGGGGACCCAAGCGTCAGTTATTCTACATGTCACAGATTAACAAGTTTTCTAAACATGAGGTCTACTCCACAATGAAGATTTTGAGTGCGGTCAGTGTAAAGGTTGACAAGCAATTTGGGTATGGATATTTGAAGCATATTGTTATGAGAAGAGCTGATTGGAAAATGTATACATTCAAAGAAGGTGACTTTCCAAAACTACACTTGAATGACATCGAAGACATACTTCTTCTTCATGTTCAGAACAAGTTATTCAACCTAGATGGCGATGACATTGTTGACTTGGCAGTTGCACTGCGTATGTTAACTAGAATAATCGTCATTCAGAAAAGGGTTGAAGATGTCCAACTTGGTGTAGAGAGTTATCAGAAGAAGCTCAACATCACCAAGCCACAAAAAGATTTTCCTGGAATCTCGGCCATAGAGCCATACACCACATCATTTGATCTAAAAGGGGTTGTTAATTTGAACTCAAGAAAATGCAAGAGACTGATGTGAGCTGACGAGCTTTACAAGTTTTCTAACAGAACACTCCAGTTTGTTCGCAAGACGCTCCATTACAGGCTGCTAAACTTTAAGTTGGGATACAACAAAGACATGCCAAGGAGAAAATAGATAGACAAGGATCATAATCGGACAAATATTATGGTGCAGTTGATTGATAAGCAGCTGTTGGAAAGAAGGATCATGCAGAGCTTGGAAGGTCTGGTAGGTGGAAGGAACGTTGAGACAGACTATCGACTACTCCAACGGATGGTATGACTTTGTCATACTCGGTTTTAAACAATGTCAAGTCCTATCTCAAAATCTATCTTGTGAATATGTATATATGTAGTGTAGAAACTCTAGTATATATGTGATGTGTACAATTTTTCATGAATTTTTTATTAAATTCAAAATCTTTCAAAATATGTATGCAACACTATATCCTACACTCATTAATTAAGGGGGAGCTTTAAAATGTTCCTAATAAGCATGCCAATCAAAAACATTTTTCTCCCCAAAAGTTTTAATCAAATGATATCCAAAATATCAAACGATTTGACATTTTTGATGAGGGGAGAAAATGTGATTAAAATATGCAATTAATAAACGTGATCTTAAAAGACTTAAGTGCAGTCTCCTCGCTTGAATGTGCAAAATGTTTTCGAATATCAAGGCACGTATGAAGGGGGAGCATTTTCGAAAGATGAAACCATCAAGGTATAAATGTATTGATTTATATCACAAGTACCTTGATTGATTTTATGTTATACTAGTGATTCACCTATTCGGGGGTCTTGGTTGATCAAAGAAACAAAGATGAAACATGGTGTTTCTAGTGAGAGAAAGTAGAGAGAGGGTGGATGAAAAGGATGTAATATTAGCTTAGAATGAGAAAGATACAAATGATTCACCAACCAACCCTCATGGAGAGCCATGAGGGGTATTTATACTAGAAAGAAAAGGAAAACCATTCCTAGTTTACATAAATAACCCCTGCGTGATACGCAGTGTCCAAGTCTAGTCCAATCCACATGTAAGATGCTAACTTTACAAAATAGTAAGGCTAACAATCTCCCTCCAAGATGGTGTCACACGTGAATTGGTTATAATATTTCCTACAAGCAAAAATAAAGTAAAATGATAAGAATGAGTCCAATATTCCTTGAGAGTGTCTTCAATGATCTTGATCTACTTGAATACTGTAGCTTTATTTCTTCAGCTTGTAGATGAACATACAGTAACCATACTGCTGAGGATGACTTAGAAGTTTTCTTTACCGATGATCTCGGTCTTGATTGGATTTTTGCTCATAACTTCCTGACATGTCTTCAAAAACTTTCTTCATATGCTTCTGGTCATCTTGAAATTTCTAAATTAGATGCATGTCTTGAAAAAGCTTCATTTTCTTCCACTTCTGGTCATGTTGAAGTTTTCTAGAATCTGCTTCTCATTTGTCATCCTTAAAGTTCCCTCATCTGAATAATTCGGCTTATATGAATTCTGCTCTAAACTTCTTGTGCAGTATCGATTTATTCAGCTCCCTCCCAAACAGACACCCCTGAGACTGATAAGAATTAATGCACTAGTCTTCTCAAAGAACTCCTTTCTCATTTAGGATACTCTGTGGGAAGGATGATATCATCAACATCGTATCACTTAGGAAGCATTCCAGTCTTGTTTGAATTCAGCCCAAAGTACACACTTTATCCCATTTTCGAAGTCGAAACCGTAGCACCAAAATCAATTAAGACCTAGAAATGTACTTTTCTCCTGATATAAACTTGCTACACCAAAGTCAACAAAAGTCTCCTAGTGTAGGTAAATAATCCCTCTATGAGTCAAGACTGAAACATCAAAGTCAAAGTCAACTAAGTCCCGAATGTACCTATTTAAATTGTTTCACCAAAGTCAACTAAGTCCCGAGTGAAAGCAATTTATCCCGCTATGTAGTCAAAACTGTAACATCAAAACGGTAACCTAAAAAATCAACTAAGTACCGGATGTAAACATTTCTCCCTCCAGGATGATGACTAACTCAGGAATCATCCTACACATGTGTACATCGTATATCAGCTGGAACTACTTACGTAGCTTCATATACCCGTGATTGCATAAGCAATACTTTGTGAGAAGATGTCAAAAAATACTCTCTTTATAAATCTCTCTTGATTAACCTGATCTAAATCCCCTTATCTATTTTGTAGGAAAATACTGATGACTACTGATGGAGACAACCCAATATAACGAACCCAAGAATGAAGCAAAAAAACCAACGAATAACTTCAATCCCCGTAGTCATTAAAATTCAATAATAGCCATTAAGAGTGAAGGTGAATTTTGATAAGGATCATTTTTAGTGTAATGTATTGTGTTTGTTGTGTTATTATTCATGATTTTTGATGTGTTATGATAGTTAAGGATATCGGACTCAATAAATTAACATAAGCACAGCCCGTCCAAGTAATAAAACCCGGTCATTTATACTTTACCCGACATAATCTTGTTTTACTACTCGGCCTATCCATTAAACTCAAACTAACGAATAGCAACAGCCCAATAAGCAGCATCATAAGTATATTCAGCCCAAAAAATACCACAACTCAGCCCATCACATAATAAGAAGCCGACTCACTTTTGTTATAACCATATCCGATCCATGTTTGTGTCTAATCTAAATGTTCCAGCCTACAACCACATTAAACCAATCCTTAATAATTAGGGTGTATATAATAGTCATTACCCTAATTCATCTCATAACCCTAATAACATTTACAATCGCCTACCACAGTTTACTCTCCAAAAAAATTAGCAGATCTCTTCCATCATAGTTAAAACCGACTAACCCTAATCTTTGTATCATCTGCCACCATCTACACTTTATAACCCAGCCATCAATCAACTAACTCAAACCCTTGTTTCATACACAAATCAAACATATCACCCTTTTTGCTTCCTCAATTTTAGCGGCTTCAAGTGCTTCAAGGTCATTAAGGGTCTCGGTTAGGTGGTGATTAGTTTTGTTTGTGTTATGTGTTTTCCAAATCAAAACAAAGAACGATTATAACTTGTTAGTTATGCATCTTCTTTACTTTCGTATATCAAATAGAATAGTTTTCTTCTTTTAGATCTGTGATGAAATATATTTGAGTGTTTGGATCTTATAAAGGTCTAAAATTATCTTGATATACACACCAAATAATATCTAAGATCATGTGTTATGATGTTTTGATTTTTTGGTTTGAGTCGAATAGTTGACTGAAGGAGATGGAGAAGGTATTGAATGTGACGAAGGGAATTATAAGATTAATCCGTGGGTTTGTTGATGATTGAGGATGTGATGATGGTTATTGTAGATGATGTTGTTTAGTTGTTGTTGTTGTGTGGGTTAATTTGTTGTGGTTTAACACAGAGTCTGTCATCTTCTTCTTCATTTCTGTATTTTTCTTGAACCTTGACCGACACACTGAGTTGACCCGGTCAACTCGATAAGAACCGAGTTGACTCGGTCTGAGTCAATGGTTTACACATTCCACAGAGCTATTGATGTGTCGTTGTGTGGTGTATATTTTTGTGACTCAAATTTTAAATTTATATTTTGCCGACTTAACCAAAAACAACACTTTAGCGGGCAGTGTACCCGGTCGGTGGTAGATTCGTGGTAAGTAGGGTGTCGAACACTTGAAGCGAGGTTAAATCTCTTAATTTATTTATATTTTGGTTATCTAATCTAAGTCAACCCTATGCTAATCCTATGTTAGTTCTAATCTTAATTCTAACAGGTAAAAAAGGGGGTTTTCAGCCTGAGAGACTGGCACGGTTTGGTTGGTGACTACAATCAATTCAAGAAACTATAACCCGCGTAAGCAAATTAACAGAAGATAAAAGAGCGGTCGAGCCTTATGATAGAAAACTGTATTAGCCATAATTAATCTGATTAGAAGGTTGGATTGTTTATTCAGTGCATTGATTACTTATCTCGAAGAGGCATATCATTCTTAGACTTAGGCGGGACTTCATCCTAAGACCTAGACATATTAATTCTGTCACAATTAAAGCATCCGCATAAAGCATCCTTATTACCTGATTATAATCTATCTTAGGGATTAAAGCAATGGTGATCTTGTTAAACCCTAGCTCATAGAGACTATACCCATTTACTGCTTAATGGCAATTTATACACTAGCAGTCTACTTGTCTAACTATCCAACGGAATCAGAACATTATTTGTTGAATTATCTAGATGCACCTATTGGTCAACATGCTCAATAAACCAAAGGCAATTTCCGTTAACTAGTTAAGCCAGAAGCGTATCCTTAGCACGATTTTAGAAGGGCAATATTTGTGATTCTAGATTTATAAATTACTATATGGAGAGCTATCCCGGCATCTAGATTACTTGGTCTATATCACTAGATCCAATTGAATGATAAGTCGCATACAAAAGCACGTAAACAAGTATATTAATAAACATAACAATCATATAACGATAAATTAAGAAATCGAGATATAAACAAAACCAAACATTCAGATCTTCATAATAATGGCTAATACCCGAAGGTATTAGCCTTCAAACATCATAATTAATACAAGAGTAATTGTTTTAGCCAAGGTAAACTAACCGAGTTAACGAATGATACTAAAAACTGAACGATTACAAAAGTATAAGAAATTACACATTGTCTTCTATGGATTAGAATGTGTTGCAAGACATCTTCTGCTCTTTTTCTCCTTTGAAAATCGACTTTTGTGGTTTAGGTATCGAGAATATGATTTAGCACCCTTAAAACTTAATTTTGAGTTTTCTATTTATATTGTCTGGAAGTCAGTTCAATACGGCGTATCCTATAGGTTGGATACGGCGTATTGGAGTTTCTTGGAGTATGGACCACGTTTAATATCTTCCAGAATCTTCACATAATGGATATGGCGTATTGAGCTTGTTTCTTTCGTGGTCTTTGGTGAGTGCAGGCACGGATACGCCGTATCTTCCTTGATGGATACGGCGTATTGGTAGTCAGAATCATTAATCTTCAAAATATCTTTGTTTAAGCTCCAGAATGCGCGCCTTTTGCTAATATTCACCAAGTACTCCATAATTACTACAATTCTCAAATATAAATGATTAAGTAACAATTCTTTAAAATAACTATACAAAACGGGTTAATAACATAGGATAAATGATGCTATAAAATAGACGTTATTTGATGTCATCAAATATCCCCCCACTTGAATCCTACTTGTCCTCAAGTAGCCTTTAAAAGTTTATAAAAATGTATCCCTAAGGATATATTCCGTTAAAGCATTTATTTGATCTATTACAAGTACACAACCAAACACCTCACGAAATAGGAAGATGAAAACACTCAAATCACTCAACTAATCTACGTGGTAACATGTAACTAATTCGCTTAATTTCTTGGTCGTGACGAGTATTCACTACAAAAAAGTGACATTTAGTAACACACAAAAAGTGCCACAATAGGGCCAAATAAGTGCCACCAAAAGCCCGTTAGACTTTCGGTGGCAGAAATAAAAAGTGTCACTAACGACGTGCCACTAAAAGGTTTTAGTGACACTATTATTGTCGGTAACCCTCAATCACTTCACTTCATTAGATGTAGTTCGAATTCAAGAAGAAAAGAGAAGGAAAATGGAAGAAGTTTAGAGAGAGAAACAAGAGAGAGAAAATGGTTAATTTACTTGCGAAATGGAGTTCTTACAAAAGAACTAACACCCTTTCCTTCCTTGGAGAGGGGTATTTATAGTGAAGACTAAAAGGCTTGCATGCCTTTAGTAATTCTACGGGCCGGGCTCGG
>BQNB010018925.1:0-67575 GCA_026074375.1 Tanacetum coccineum | reverse complement strand
ATATATTTGAACATGAAAAGTGTGTTTGCTTGTTTTCCGAATGAACAAGGTTGGATCGACTACACCCTTGGAGAATCCTTGTCCTAGAAGAAACTTCGACAAAGTGTCAGTCCATGCCCGGGGTGCCTGCTTTAACCTGTAAAGAACTTTCTTCAGACGGTAGACATGATGTGGACGATCTGGGTCAACAAAGCCTTCTGGTTGGCTCACATAGACTTCTTCTTTAAGCTCACCATTTAAGAATGCAGTTTTTACGTCCATTTGATAAACTGTCATATTTTTACTGGCAACATTGGCAAGGAATATTCTGATAGCTTCAAGTCTGGCGACCGGGGCGAAGGATTCTTCAAAATCAAGACCTTCTTCTTGACGATATCCTTTCGCCATAAGACGTGCCTTTTTTTCAACACGTCACCATACTCATCAAGTTTCACCTTATAAATCATCTTGAGAGCAATAATCATTGCATAGTCTGGAGGTGGCACTAGTTCCTATACGTCCAGTCGATCAAATTCATGGATTTCATCTTGCATGGCTTGAAACCAGCAGTCTTCAGCAACAACTGATTTGAAGTTTTTAGGTTCGACTTTGGACAGTACTAAATTGTAGAAGCACCACAAAACATCTGTAGCAAGCTGTTTCCGAGTGGATACCGGTCGAGAAGGGTTCCCAATAATATTATCAAGAGGATGAGAGTCAGTCCATTTGCGGAGATGTTCATGAGGTTGAGTGGATTAGTTGGGTGTAGTAATCGTGAGAGTCCCAGAAGATGAGGGTCTAGGGCGAACACATTAACAAATGGTTCGTGCTCAGTTGCAGCAAACGGATTTACTTCAAAAGAATGCTCAGTTGCAACACCGTGATGTACCGAAGATGATTGATGAGCCGAGGATGATGGTGAATGACTGCCTGATGGTGCATCGTGATCAAAGGAGATAGATACTGATGGACCGGTTGGAATGACCGGGGGTGGAACTGCGGGGACATGAGGCATCTGATGATCACCCGTTGGAGTCTCAAAATATTCATCAAACATCGGTTGAAACAGCAGCTCCAAATCTTTATTGGTGGGAGGTACATACGGAATAGCAGGAGCAGAATTAGGTACGAGCCCTGAACTTATAGGTCCAGGCGTCAAAAGGTTAGGATTGGGTCCTGAACTGGAGTGTACAGGAGCCGTTTGCTCAGTCAGCTCATCGAATGTAACGTGAATAGTTTCCATTATTTGTCGGGTCCGTTTGTTGTAGATTCTGTAACCCTTCCTGTTTGGTGCGTAACCAACAAAGAACCCAATGTCTGCTTTAGCTTTCAATTTGCCAAGATCTTCGCTGTCGTTTGTTGGGTAGCAGAGAGCCCCAAATATACGTAGGAAAGAGAGATCCGGTTTCTTGTCATGCACTAGTTCATATGGGGTTTTGTTGTGAAGAGTATGTATAAGGGATCGGTTTTGGGTGTAACAGGCAGTAGCCACAGCTTCTGCCCAAAGAAACAAGGGAGCCTTGGAGAATATCAGCATTGTCCGAGCAGCTTCAACAAGAGTGCGATTCCTTCGTTCAACAACGCCATTCTGCTGAGGAGTTCTCGGAACGGTCTTCTCGTGGGTAATGCCAACGCTTTCATAGTAATCTGTCAAATTTTTATTAACGAATTCGGTGCCATTATCAGTCCGCACGAACCGGACAGTTTTGTTGAGACCACCCGACTTGAATTTGCGTCAAAAATTTGATGACAATTGCAGGGGTTTCATCCTTTGATCTCAAAAACTTAACCCACGTAAACCGAGAATAATCATCGACGATGACCAAGATATATTTCTTCCCATTAATAGTTTGCACACGCATCGGTCCACATAAATCCATATGAAGGGTGTTTAGAACTTCCAAATTGGTGTTTTTAGTTTTGGGTTTGTGGGTATGCTTTTTGCTCTTTCCTAATTGACATGCAGAACAAAGATGATCTTTTTCAAACTTCAATCTAGGTAAGCCTCTAACAAGGTCTTTTCTTGCAAGATCATTGATGGTACCGAAGTTCAAGTGGTTTAAACGCCGATGCCATAACCATGATTTGTTCTTGGAGGCTTTGGATAGCAAGCAAATTGGGGAGGACTTCATCATGTCTTCAACAGAGATAGTGTATAAATTAGAGCCACGGGACCCTTTAAGTAATTCAACACCATCCGTATCACGAACATAACAAGAATGCTTTCTGAAAGCAACTTCCAAAACGTATATACACACAAAATTGACCGACAGAAAACAAGTTGTGCCCCAGTCCTTCCACGTAGTATACCCTGGAGATTACACTATCACCGATGACATAATCTCCATAACCCATAATAGCACCAAAGTGATCGTTCCCGAATCTAACTGTCCCGATAAACTTTTTCACGAAATTCATGAGCCTTGAGCGATCCCCCGTCATATGTTTTGAACAGCCTGAGTCCAAATACCAAAGGACGATTTGTACGACCTGCATTTGAAAACAGACGAAGATGGAGAGTTTGGAAAATTGGATCCCCAATGTTGGTTGGGTTCCGATTGGTTAGCACAAGCAATGGCTGACATTCTTGTAAGTTTAGTGAACCTAGTTAAAGGGCACTGATCACTTAGGGTGAATGTTCTTCCTGTGGGTCTCCATTGATAACCAACATTGTTACAATTTGTTTGATACGTTTAGGTTTCCACACTTGTGTAACTTGCTTAGGTTTCCAAACTTGCTTAGCATGACGCACATCATTTTTAACATTGGGGGATGCATTCACAGAGTGCAAATAAGTAACCACACACATATCATGATTAGCTGAAAATAAACATTTGTTACATGTTTGGCACACAGAATGAGAATTCGAATTAATTACAGTACGCTTAGAGCTAATACTAGAATCAACACGATTCGTTGGTTTTCAGAGTGGATCTAATATGTCCTAAGTGACCTTCTAACTTTCTCAAGTTGTCACTTTTTAGCTGCGGGATCCCTATGTTTCATGAGTATGCTCTTAGCTGAAGATCCACTAGCATCATGCAGACTGTTTTACTCCTATAGAAGGAGGCACAGGGACATTAGACTTCTGAGTGTGCATTGGCTCTACATGTTTGTGTGTAGTACTACTTGATGTTGCAATTTGGTCCTCAAAGGTAACTTGCTTTTTCACTAGGTGTAGCATGCGTCTTTATCTGTTGATTGAAGACCTTTAGAACATGTGCCAAACACATATCAATAGTTCCTGAATGCAATAGTGGTACCGTCTAGCAAATGCGAGTTTCTTCTAAAGGCTTTTCAACTTTGCTACTTCCACTTTTTCGCGAAGTGTAATCTACACTTTCTTAATGATGCCTGAAATAAACTATATGAACTTCCTATTATTCCTATTGCGTGGGGGAATAGGTTCAAATCTAGACAAAACTTCCCTGGTGCAATTACTTTTGGTTTAACCTGAGTTGTAGTGACACATGAGACCGTATTCTGTATTTGGACCTTTAGACTTTCATTTTCATTTTTAAGGGCAGTTGTCTGTTCTGTATGCTTAGCACGCGTAATCTTGATCGAATCATACAATTCCTTGTAATGCTGCTTAATCTTTGCATTTTCTGCCCTAAAAAGCTCGTTTTGTTCTTGAAGACTATTAACCTTTTCAGTTAATTGTGAGATCTGAAAGTCTCGGGCCCTAAGATCAAGTGGTCGGTCTAGTTCACTACGGGTCTCCTGAAATTGAGATATTTGCATTTTCAGCTTTTGGATGACGTTGTCTTTTCCTTGAAGTGAAGCTTTCATTTGACCGATCACAAAAACGGAGTTAAAATCAGGAGTATCATTAACGGATGAAGACGGTTTATTCTGAAAACTATCTTTAAGGTTTTGATACTTTAACTGTAAGTTTAGGTGATTTACCTCAAGATTGGAAAACCGGTTTAAAAGATCATTATAATTATCCTTACGGACATCATCACGTAAATTAGAAAGCTCTGCTTCAAGTTCCAGACAACGGGCTTTGACAACATGATGAGCCTTTTGCATTTCAGTAAATCTAAATACATTAAGCTCAGAATTTGATGCAACATAAAACACTTCTTTAGACAAACCATCAGCAATTATATTATTATCCATGTTCAATAAGAAGGTTTTTCCGTTCAATCTCATCATGTTTCCTATCAACAATACTTTGTCAGTTCAGCTTCCACTCATCAAAAGCATCAATCATTTCTTACTTCATTTTGTTAGTCTTTTTGACTGCCTATCAAAATGTTCTTGAAGATTTTGAAAAATGGAATACTCCGTGAAGGTAACATGTCTTGTTTTGGTTCATAACCCCGTTTCCCCCCTTCAGTGATCCCAGTTGGTGTAATTCTCTTTTTACATGTTTTCTCAAATTCTGAAAAAAGTTGTCTAAGTGTAAAAATGTTAATTTTCACTTGACTTTTGGTTGGAAGCACTCTGGGGACAAGCGTTGCAGGTGTATTTGGAGGATACACAGTCAACGCTTTGATAGGTCTGGTGTTCTGCTCTTTGAGAGCTTCAGCTTTCATCTTAACAATATCTTGAGACCAAAATAATTGTTCCGGGGTCAGTTGTTTCTGTGGTGTGAAGGTCGCTAAAAAATTCTCTTTCGAGTAATTGGGCGGTGTGATATTGACCTTTTTATCCACACATGCATTAGCTTTCATTTTATCATGCATTTTCTTCCTAGAAATTTCAGATTGTTCTAGGGTCTCCTCACAGTCACGTACTACGGCCGGTGCATGATTGGGTGTGACAATTACATGACCACTATACAGGGCAGGCTGAACTTGCCTTGCACGATGTAGACATAGGGGGTTCTTGTAGCCAATGGCTACCTTATTCACTTCATCATAATAAGACCTAGGTTTACACATCATGTGAACTGTTTGAATAGACTGGCCTTGTTTGAATAATTTATCCTCGACCTTATCTTTTAAAGCTTTTAAGTCCAAAAATTCTTCAAGGTACTTATTTTCTTTCTGATTAAAATCCTTTTTCAAAGACGTAACTTCATCTACCATTAACTTGTTATGTTGGATGGTAGAGGCAAGTTGCAATTTTACAGAATGAAGTTCCTTTTTCAAATTCTCTTCCTTAATATTACGGTCACATATAACTATTCTTAATTGCTCATCAATCTTTTGTTCTCTTTCTGTTAATTCAAACCGGGCACGTCTTTCATACAGTTCAACTTGTTCCTTATATGTGGCAAGTTCAGCATTTAACGAATTATTAACTACTGTATTCCTGGGTGTATGAGAGACAGATAGGACATCAGATTTATGCACATCATTATCTATCATCACATATGCATCATTTGGAACCATAGATGCATTATTTTGTACAACCGGCACTGCGTTGTCCTTTACATACTCATCATAAGGAGTCATATTACTATCACTCGTATAATTGGCATGTGAGTCAACAACGTGGTTTGGTTGTACATCGTCGTGCATCTCGTGTTCTTCATGATGATCACAAATAGCATCTTGATAGTGATCATGATCTTGTACCTCAGATAAGACGTCTGAATCATAAGACTGATCGGCTTCATCACACACTGGATCTGCAGATGATAGATTTGCCATGAACATAGTTTATGCCATGGGAGCCTCATCAACGTCAGAATCGTAAGCATTACAATCAACAGCTTGAAATACATTATCCACATTGAGAGCTAAGTCCTGAATTGGTTGCTCATCTACATCTACATCAATAGCATTATCCTGTCCACCAGCTAGGAACAATAACTACTCTTCATCCAAGACTACCCCATTCTCTTGAGCTTGCATCAGCAACATCTTGTCTTTGAAGTATTCAGAGTTCTGTGGACGCTTGGGTTGAGTGCAGTTCCTTGCTATGTGGCCTACCCCGTTGCAGTTGTAGCACTTAACCTGCCTAGCTTGACCTGGATTAGCATTCCCCACTCTGTTCTGTGCTCCCCCATAACCAACTGCACCTGCACCCCGTGCATTATTACCCTGTCCTCTGTTCTGTCGACCCTGAACATTCTGAACAACAACCCTGCCGTCTTGTACTGTAGCTTGATTCCTTGGGTTTGATGAGGTTCTGGGTTGATTGTTTATTTGAGGAAGGAAGGTTTTGTATGACTGGGTGAGTAAGGTAAGTGTGTTGGTTAGGTTCTCGATTAAGTTGTCAGTTGGAGAAAGTCCCAAACCAGATTGTGAGGTGTCAGCAGAATGTGGTTGTTGATATGTGGTCGGTGGATTTGTTGATGACTGAGAATGATAATGTTGAGGTGAAACATTTGACATCAAGGCAAGAGGATCAACTGTCTGTTGTGTGAGACGTTCCAACATCATCTTATTCTCGTTGGCATGTGCCTCGTGTTGCTTCAAGTAAGCATATAGTTGATCAAAGTTTGAATCCTTCAAACCTTTGTTAAGTTTAACAGCTGTAACAAATCTACCCCATTCAGGCAGCATGTTATTCACAAACTTTGAGTTTAACTGTATTTTTGACATTGTCATCTTGATGTTCCGCATGTCATTAATGAGCTTGGCAAACCGGACATAGTAGTCGTGAATGGTTTCGCCTTTGTTCTGACGAAAGTGTTCAAAGTCATCATACAGTTGTGATTCACGGTCTTCCTTTGTTAATTCCGATCCTTCCAAAAGCATCTTCACATTGTCCCATATGTCCTTTGCATCAGTGTAATGATTAATAAGTGAATAGATATCTTTTGGTAAACCTTGAAGTATGATGTTTGTTGCCCGAATGTCTGCATTGTACCTATCCTTCTCATCCTGTGACAGATCCGAATAAACTCGAGGTCGTTCAGGACCCAGATTGAGTGAACCTTCAGTTCCTTCAGCAACAATTACTCGCGTGGTCCCCATCTGAAATGGTCCTTCATCAATTGACTTTAAAATGTTTACCCCATTCTCCTTACCCCGACAGTATAATCGAATACGTTGTTGCCATGACGCAAAGTCAGCCTTATCAAGCATAGGTGGTCGGGTATCGGAACCGGCACATTGGATGTCCTCTGAAAGATTAGCCATAGTGATTACTTGTGATATGATTAAGTTGATCGATCAATGATTAGTGATTGTATGTTAAAAGTGATGATTGTTTGTTGGATTAGGTGATATGTTGTTTGATTGTGATTTGGTTTGGTTGAATTAATGTTAACTTAATGTTGATAATGAAACTTAGGCAAAAAGCAGTGAAGTTTTGTCAAAAGGCAGTGAAGTTTTGTCAAAAGGCAATGAAGAATATTGAGATTTGATCAAAACGCAATGAAGTTTTGTCAAAACGCAGTGAAGAATTGTCAAAACGCAATGAAGAATCTTGAGATTTGATCAAAACGCAATGAACTCTTGAGACTTGATCAAAACGCAATGAAATCTTGAGACTTGATCAAAACGCAACCAATTAAAAAATTGGGCAGAGTCTCCCCTAGTCAAAACGCAACGAAAGTCTTCAAAACGCAACCTGTAGTCAAAACGCAATCACCAAAACGCAACCTCAAGGTCAAAACGCAACCTCTAGGTCAAAACGCAACGACCAAAACGCAACCTCTAATAAGACAAAACGCAGTACAATAGTACTATACAAAACGACAAAACGCAATGTACTTTCTTCACCAAAACGCAACGAAGAATGTCTCAGAAGGTCAAAACGCAACGACGAAAATACGAACTTTTTCACCTAAAAACACCTAAAAATCACCCTTTTGAACGTTTTCACTTGGTTTCTTTTGCACAACTTGGTCCTAGAAGGTTATAACAACTATAAAAACACTAACTTTAACATCACAAACATGAGAATCAAAGAGTGTCAAGAATAAGACCATAAACCTTCAAAAACCAAACTTTTGATCTAAACTAACCAAGGAAACGCACACACAATCTAGCTAATCATCCCATGGGCTCTGATACCAATTGTAGTATACATGATATCATAACACAAGCATGGATGATTGGGTTGGCAAATTATCTAGAGAGAGAAAGTGAAGTATTTCTAGTGAGAGAAAATGCAAATGGAAGCTTTTTGATAAAATGAACAACCAACCCCTTCCCATGGCTGGAAAGGGGTTTATATACATGAGTGTTTATGCCCCAATGGGCTTGAGTATGGGCTTACAAGTGGGCTAAAGGCCCGGCCCAATACTATTAGTCATACGCTTACAATTAGACAACGAGCTATGCTATTCTAGATTATATACGGGGTGACCGAGTCTTTTTCATAATCCTAACAGTTTCTTTCCTTATCTCTTTACATTATAATATATGTTATCTAGTTCTCATTTAGATAGTTATTGCTTGTTCATATTGTGTCTTGATTGAACATATAACTCGGATCTATACATTTTAGAAAAGTAAAGTTTTATAACGTAAAACAAACGTGTAAACTATTCAACCCCTCCCCCTTCTAGTTTCCATAATTGGTATCAAAGCAAGGTCACTCAAGATTTTTAAAATATACTGTATTTTAAAGCTTGGATCGATCTATGGATTCCGACAAATATCTAGAAGGGCAATCTATGCAAAGACCACCACCCTTTAAAAGCGATAGTTTTATTTATTGGAAAAATAGATTCGAGACATATGTTAAATCAAAAGATTTAGATCTTTGGCATGTTATTACCAATGGGGATTTTCAACCTATTGTACAAAATCCATAAACCAAATTAGATGAGGTTATCCCTTTTGAAAAATAAACCAATGATCTCAAAAAGAGACTTGCGAAAAATAATGAAGCCAAAATGGTTATCTACAATGCTTTGCCAAGAAAAGAATATGAAAGAATTTTCATGTGTAACACGGCAAAAGAAATTTGGAAAACTTTGTTAATCACCCATCAAGGTAATAGCCAAGTCAAAGATAATAAGATCGACCTTTTGGTTCAACAATATGAACAATTCGTCATTTCTGAAGACGAATCTATAGATAGTGCTTTTGCTAGATTTAATACTATTATTACTAGTCTTAAAGCTCTTGATGAAGGTTATTCTAGTAAGAACTACGTAAGGAAGTTTTTTAGGGCTCTACATCCTAAATGGAGAGCAAAGGTCACGGCGATTGAAGAGTCAAAAGACTTAACGTCACTATCTCTTGATGAACTTATCGGGAACCTCAAAGTTCACGAAATGATCATCAAGAAAGATTCCAAAATAGTCAAAGCAAAAGTTGAAAGGAAATCTACTGCTTTAAAGGCTAAGAAAGAATTTAGTGATCAAGAGTGTTCGACTTCCGGTAGTGAAGACGAAGAGTACGCCATGGGGTTAAGAGACTTCAAGAAGTTCTTTAAAAGAAGAGGTAGATTCATGAGGCAACCTCGGAACGACAAAAAGACGTTCCAAAGAAGCCGTGATGACAAGAACGGTAAAAGTGATAGAAAATGCTTTAGATGCGGCGATCCGAATCATCTTATTGGAGAATGTCCAAAACCACCGAAAGATAAGAACCAAAGAGCTTTTGTCGGAGGCTCTTGGAGCGATAGCGGTGAAGAAGATGATGAGAAGGTCAAAGATGAAACGTGTCTCGTAGCTCATGCATCAAGTGAGGTATGTTCCGAATCCTCCTACTTTAGTGATGAAAATTCATCAATTGATGATTTAGCTTTAGACAATGAATATGATAAATTATGCAAAATGAGTCTAAAGATAATCACTAAGAACAAAAGGTTAAAAGCTACTAGAAATAGTCTAGAAAATGAGCTTAGAGAATTACAAGATAAATTGTCCATACTCGAGAAAAACAAAGGAGTTGATCTCGATTGAAAAACTCAAAGAAGAATCTACTAGATTAAACAAATTTGAAAAGAGTATACATTGCTTAAATGAAATGTTAAGTAATCAAAAACCCTCTGGTGATAAATTAGGTTTAGGGTTTAATTCATTTGAAGCATCATCTAGTGGAATTAAGGAAATAAAATTTGTAAAAGCTTAGAAAAAGGTGTATTCTGATGGAGGTCCCATAAATATGGGCGGACCCCTAAATGACCAGGCGGCCCCTAAAATAATTATGGGACCGCCACCAGCAATGCATGGATCTGAGAAAACCGTGTCTTTTAAAAATTCATTTTGGGTCCTAGACCAAAACACATAATTGTAAACAAAGCCAAAGTTCCCGTTGCCAGTGACAATGAAGTTAAACAATTCTATAAGCCATTGTCAAAACCCAAAGTTGGATTTTCGAAACCAAAATTTAGATCAAAAACCCCACCTCCTGGAAGAGTCAATAATAATTATTCTCGTTTTAAAACACTGCAACCAAAAAAGACATGTTGGTCGATAAAACCAACCTCATGGCTTTTCCGTAACTTGGAACAATTTTCTACGTCAAAGTTACATGCCATGGGAAATGTGTCTCCCATTCTTATATCCCGACCAATTGCATCAACTGCAAGGGATGTTTGGAACTAACAACTTTGGACCCATGAGATATTAGAGACCAAATGTTTGAGTTATTGTCTTATATAAATAGATATGCCTTGGAGTCGACATGGAGCCCGACGAATGGATCAAGGATATCGGATGCTCTAAACATATGACGGGCAACCGAAAGCTATTCTTCACTTACAAGGCATACAATGGAGGTAACGTTATTTTTGGTAGTAATCTTCGTAGTAACATCATTGGCAATGGTACGATTTCTAATGACTCTCTTAAAATAGATAATGTAGAACATGTTGATAACTTAGGATTTAATTTGCTAAGTATATGACAAATATGTGACAATAAGTGTAGAGTAACTTTCTCTGAACATGATAGTGAAATCACTAAGGACAGTAAAGTCATAGGTAGATGTATTAGGAAGAAAGGCTTATATGTGATGAAATTAGGAAATAAGCCAAAGGATCAAATTTGTCTAACAACGATTGATGAAAATTCCACTTTGGGGCATAGGAGATTACAACACACAAATATGCGTCTCATTCAATCGTTGGCCTCTAAGAAATTAGTTAGAAACTTACCTAAGCTTAAGTTTGATCAACATTTTTGTGATGCTTGCAAAATAGGAAAACAAGCTCACGCTAGTCACAAAGCTAAGAATGTAGTCTCGACGACTAGATGCTTAGAACTTCTCCATATGGATCTCCTCGGTCCATCCGCCGTACGGAGTTACGGATGAAACCGTTACACCCTAGTCATAGAAGATGACTACTTTAGGTATACTTGGACTAGATTCCTTAAGGATAAAATCGAAGCTTTCGATCAATTCGAAATATTTAGTAGGAAAATCCAAAACCAATTAGGTTGTTCAATAGTATCAATAAGAACCGACCACGGTAGAGAATTTGATAATGAAGTGTAATTTGTAGAGTTTTGTAATGCCAACGGTATTACACATAACTTCTCGGCTCCACGCACTCCTCAATCAAATGGCGTGGTTTAAAGGAAAAATAGGACACTTCAAGAAATGAGTAGAACTATGTTGAATGATGTAACGCCGTAGATACTTCAACATACATTCTCAACCGAATTCTCATTAGATCCATTCTAGGAAAAACTCCTTACGAACTCTTAAGAGGTAGAAAACCTACGCTAGATTATTTTAGAGTGTTTGGAAGCAAGTTCTTCATTTTGAACACAAAAGACTACCTTACCAAGTTTGACCCAATGTCATATGAAGGTGTCTTTTTAGGTTATTCTCACAATAGTAAAGCCTACATCATCCTAAACAAACACTCTAGCTAAGTTCATGACACCGAAGCCTTGAGATAATCAATAATCACAAGTAGTTGCCCCAACGGGTGCCTTTTGCCAAACACCCGCATAGATATTCAAATGAAGTGCGTTTGGTTACCAAAAGTACAGGTATACCAACGGGGGAGTTCAGTCCCAAATAGATCTATTCACAGCATTCGCGCTTACTCCGAAGTAATTAACGGTTCATGATAGTGGGGTCTTAATGGCAAAAGTAGGGACTTAGGAAATAATGCATCAGGATAGCATACAGTTGGAAAAACACTTGTATTCATGGTTTATAGCATGTATCCCCTTCGCGGGTTTATGAAACATTTCAAAGATTTAAAATGCGAGGCTATGAACTCACCTTAACAGGGAAATCTGATTGATGGCAAAAGTATATCAAGTGAAAGTAACGGCCTCGTCACGCAACCTGGAGTAATATGTCAAGTCTTAGTTTGATTGTTTATCTTTCAAAACTTCATGAAGTTTAACATTTGATTTAATGATTCTTAGGCAATCACGGGGCATTTTATCCAAAAAGTTACCACCCGCGGCGGAATTCAACGAATCTTGATCATTAGAGTTCAAAGCATTATAGAAAGTATCGAGTTGATGTAACTCCGAAAATCCATGATGTGGGCATGCCCGAAGAAGATCATTGAATCGGTCCCATGCCTCGTAAAAAGTTTCATCAAATCGTTGTTGAAATCTCGTGATTTCATTTCGAAGATTTGTTGTTTTAGAAGGAGGGAAGAATTTGTTGATGAATTTCGAAACAAGATCATCCCATGTGAGAATCGATCGAGGGGGTTCTTTTTCAAGCCAAATCCGGGCGGCACCCTCGAGGGAAAATGGGAAAAGCATAAGCTTTACCGACGTACTCGGGACGTTCGGGAACTTCATCGTAGAAGTGATCTTGTTGAAATAACGGATGTGAGCATGAGGGTCTTCTTTGTCATGTCTGAAAAATTGTTTGTTTTGAACGAGGGTAAGCAAACCGTGCTTAAGCTCAAAGTTGTCCGTGGTGATTTCGGGCACAATGATGGCATCCTCGTAACCTACGGTGGGTGCTTCTAGCAATTGAGCCATAGTACGAGTATCATCCATCGTAACTACGGGAGGAGCTTGATTTTCAATTGGTTCCACAAGATTAAATGGTTCAACAAAAGTCGGGTTGACTTGTTGTTGTTGACGGTTAGAATTACGAGATTGAGAACGAGTGCGCATGCACTAAAATGTAAAAAGAAAATTTATACTAATTTTTTTTGGTTTTTTTTTATTTTTTGATTTTTTTGGTTTTTTTCACAATGTATTCACAATATATTCACAATATATTTTAATAACGGATAATGAGAAAAGACACTTAAACCTAACAATCAACTCGCTTCTCGGTAATTCTCTCAAAGAAAAACGCATAAAGGAGTTTGTTTAACTTTAAAAGGTGAGCCGTACCTCGCGAGAGACACACAAGGTAAGTTTTTGATTCTTTGGTTCGAGAACTTATTAATGGATAATACTTCAGTTGAAAGTATTATATGTTGGTGGTCTTTTACCAACTTGGTAATTTTTTTTATTTCTTTTTATGGACAATGTTTTTATATTTTTGGTTTTTATTTATTTATTATATATATACTAAATAAAAGAAAAAATCTTTTTGTATTTTTTTTATAAGAAAATAAACAAAATAACTTCACACGGAGTGATCTTCAAACAAAAATTTTCAAACGGCTTCAACAATCGTAAGCAATCCTCCCCGGCAACGGCGCCAAAAACTGACCAATACTGACTCACACCTTTAATAAATATATAAAAATATAAATATATAAATATATAAATACTTATAAATACATAATAAGGGTAAGAATAAAAAAATCACAATTATAGTAATCCGGGAGTATGATTCCCGGGTCGTTATCCCCAACGAGGAATGCAATTGAAAGCCGAGAGTCATTTTGAGAATTGACGCTTCAATGGAACAAGATTTAGATTGGTTTTCTAAAACTACAGGAAAATTAAGGCAAAAACTTAAAAACACTTAAGGTAAGATAAATTTTAATAAAAAACGCAAATCGGGAATCCTAAACGAGATCTAAAAACCCTAAATTAACAAAATTAAGTCCTAAAATGATCTTTTTGGTTTTTATAAGTCTAAATTAACTAAAAAGCTAGAACAAAGAAAACTAGACCAAAAAACGAAGGTGATTAGGGCTTAAAAACTCTAAAAACATGAACGGGATTCAATCCCGTTCTTTAAAAAACAAGATTTTACAATTTAAACCCTACGAAAGCAAATCTAATTTTCCTAGGTTCTAAATGTTAAACGAAAATTTTCTAAAAAAGAATTATATTTTTTTGACTTTTTTATAATTTTTTATGAATTAAAAACGATTTTAATGAAATTAAATGTTTAAAAATACTAAACTATTTATAAAAAAACTAGAAA
This sequence comes from Tanacetum coccineum, assembly GCA_026074375.1. NCBI lineage: Eukaryota > Viridiplantae > Streptophyta > Magnoliopsida > Asterales > Asteraceae > Tanacetum > Tanacetum coccineum. Next base: position 53,473 of record BQNB010018925.1, on the reverse strand, counting down.
AATCATGAAAAGTAGTTTGATTAGTGAGGAATCTAGTAAAAATAAGCTTGTGAAAACAGCTTATCAAATAAGCAGTGAAATAAGCTAAAAACGGCTTATAAACTAAAGAGCCTAAAATGTATATAAAAGATTGATTGTGCAAAGATAAACCGAAAAAGACCCAAGGGCGAGTTGGTAGAGGGAGTGTGTGTGTTGTGCAAAAACGTTTGGTGATAAGGGTGAGGTCTCGGGTTCGAGACTTGCTCACCTAGGACTTCTCCTAATCCCAAATGTTTTTGTTTTTGCCATTTTTTATAACTTTTTAAAACACTTAAAAAATAAGCACTTTTTATAAAAATACCTTTTTTATAAACCACGAATAAGCACTAAAATAAGCTAAGAAAGAGACAGAATAAGCTAAAAACACTTAAACACTAAAATGCTAACTGTTTGGCTAATTAGGCACAAATAAGCAAACCAAAAAGAGTAATAAGCTAAGACAGGTAATAAGCTATCTCTAAAAAGCACTTCAGAACAAAAATAAGCAAGCACAATAAAGCCAGAAAAAGCACATAAGCTAATGGCACTTACTACCAAGCAAACAACCTAGGGGACAAGGTTTGAGCTTAATAATAAGCTACCAAATAGAACCTTGTGGGTATGAGGCTTATATGGGCTTAAAGAATGGCTTATAGGCTTCTAATATCAACAAAGAAAATAAGGTTTGAAACAAGGGGTAAGCCAAGAAAAGCTTGAGAAAAGTGCTGTCTGTATCAGCATATGCTGATTTGGTTTTCAAAAGAAAACAAAAGGCTTATTGCAGGCCTATAAATAAGCAAGAAAATAAGCTTAAAATTGGAAAACAAGTTAAATCAGATTGAATTAAGCTTCCAATGAGCTTATGCTCAAAATTTCAAGTTCTAAAAACAAATTAAACCATCTGATAATATAAAAAAAACTTTTGGCAACTTAAAAAAATGACTTGACAGTTTGACAGAATTTTACCAAAACAAAAGCACACTAATGGACACTAAATCTACGGCATTGAGACACTTAAAAGGGCACAAAAATGAGACTCAAAAGTTGGTAAAAACAAGCTTATCAAATAAGTAATGACACCACAGTTTTGAAACCACAGTTTTGGACATCTATTAAAAAACTTGCAAACAAACTTTTAATCCTTAAAACTTGGGAAAATAGATTGAAACAAACTAAAAAAAAGGTTTGTAAAAGATTACCAAATGACCCAAATGGTATAAGACCACTTTTGACCCACTTTGGGTCTTATGCCAAACACCCCTTTAGGGTCTTAAAATCACTTTTTAGGCTGATTAGTTAAAATTTAAGCAAGATTTCTTAAAAACAGATAATAAACAAGTAGAGTTAAGCTAAAATAAGCAATAAAAACAAAGAAATAAGCACTGAAAGGAGCAAATAAGCATTAAGCAAGTAAAAGGCAAGTAAGACAGATTTCAAAGTAAAACTCAAACAAAAGACTTATAAGCATAAAACCAAGACAAATAAGCATAAACAACAATATTAAGCAAGATTAAGCAGTTATAAGCAAGAAATAAGCACACATAAGCACTGCTACAGTAAATAAGCCAAAAATGAAAAAGTGAAAACTTACAAAAGTCCAAGCTTTTGTATATGATTCAAGTACTCAAATCAGCTTATAACCAACCTATAGCTTATCCACATAAGCACTAAACCCATGGCCATCCAATATTTACCATGCTCCAAGATTCTTCAAGTATTTTTAAGTGATTTTTAATGAAACAGCTCTTTAAACAACAAGAAACTAGAGAGTTTCCATTGCTTAAGGTTAAACAGCTTATGAGGGTTTTAAATGAAAGCTTTTAGTGACTTAAATAAGACTTGAGAACAAAAAGAGCTTAGAACAGATTTTAAGAAACAAACTTAGATTTCATTAAACTTCAAAACATTACAAGGTAAATTACATCAAAACTAAATAAGCTGAAAAATAAAAATGCTAGGTAAAAAGACTAAGTGCCCAAAGGCTTACAAATGAGCCTATTTATACTAATCGAAGGAAGGTTCTAGGAGGTGTGCTTCTTTGCTGAGAGCTTTTGCAGGTGTGCTTCTTGTGTGAGAGAGGTCACAAATGTCATCATAGCCATCCAAATTGAGTGTTCCCCAAGTTGTATGATCAAAGCCATTGATTTCTTGTCTTTATTCATTGACGAATTAGATGATTGGAGATTGCCAAAGTGGCAATTGGTGGGATAAGGTGTGGGGTGTGTAGACAAAGTGGAGAAGAAAGGGGAATAGTGTTACGGTTTTGGCGGGTAGTGAGGACAGATACACGTTTGGTGTGGGAGATGATGAACAGTTGTTCCCGGGTTATTTTGAAGTTTGGATAATGTCAGGAAAGGTCCCTGAAAGTTATACATTGTATTGCAAGTATAGTCCTTTGGTGATACAACTTTAGTCCTTTGAGTTATATTTATGTTTGCACCATTACACCTTTTAAGGCTTGGTTAATTAGGCCGGATATCATATTAAAAGGACTTGGGCTTTTATTTATGGTTTAAGGGTTATAAGATATAAGTGGGTTGTCCCGGGCCCACTAGGTGGGTACGGGTGGGCCTACTTTTGGCAATTAGGTTTTCGGGTTTGGTTTTCGATGCTCTTTCCAATGCCTCATCCCGGGGTTGACTTTGACTTGACTTTTCTTTCACGCTCTTTCCGTTCTCGTGCTCGGTTTTGTCGATTTGGCTTCTATTTTTGTCCTTTTATTGGATATCCATTACCTGCATAATACAAATGCAAAACATACGAATACAATGTATTTTTGGTACGTTTTTAGTCATTTAAGTCCGATTTTAGCAGTCAAAGGTATGTGTAATTAAGCACATACCAGGTACTAACATATCCCTTTCGAAATATGTAGACAACGCCTTTTTCTTTGGTAAAGGGGTCGAGATCAAATGCAAAAAATCTTATTCTTATTCCAAAATGCTTTGAGGATGCCTCCGGTTCAAAAGTCAATCTTTCTAAATTTATACTTTTCGGCGTTGGTGTGGATTTGATTGAGGTTGAAGCTATTGCTTCTTCCTTAAATTTCTCTCATGATCGCCTCCCGTTTATGTATCATCGGCTCTCAATGGGTAAGAATGTGCATTATGTTGACGGATGGGTGGACGTGGTTGTAGGGTTTTGGTGGTCACCCGCATGGCGTATAAAATAGGCACAATGGAAAATAAACACATAAACGATATGCAGATAAAACCCAAATATCAAGATCTTTCTAATCACATATATAACCCAAACCTAACACGTATAAAGGGTGTTTAAAGAATTACTTACTTGTTCCTGACATCGAGTAAGCTCCAATTCTTTACTACAACAAGTTGCATGCACGAAATCGCCTTCTTCTACTTGATGCTTCTTCACGCGGTCGACCCTTAGCATTTTAGGGATGAGTCGCCACTTGAGTTGCGTCAAGCAATCACCGGTACTGAATAGGTACAACTAGGGCTATGAACTTATGCAAGTTAGGCGAGCATGAACTGAGTAGTAGTTTGGAAGTAGATTTGGTCAATAGGGTTTGGGAAACCCTGAGTTTGACCAAACTAGTGGAAAGGGGGAAGAGATTTTGATTTTAGGGATTATGGAGGAGTTATGAAATTTTCTAAGGTGTCTTGGTATTTATAGGGTACCAAGGAAAGTCCTAGAGCAATTAGGAAAGTATTTAAACTTCTTTACCAAGTAAACAAGTTTGAAGAAAACATAAACACCCCCTTAGAGGGTATTCGGTCGACCAAGCCCTAAGGGTTAGTGTTTGTTTTTTTGTTTTGTCATTAATTACCCTTTAATATTATCCTAGATAAATATTATACTTTTGGTAATTATCATTTAATCCCTTAAAATGAAAATACCTCAATAGTTTCATTTCCAACAGAAAAAACTATCATATTTTCATTTCCATTTCATTCCGTAACTCGTTTTTTATTTTCCCTTACATGTTCTGTTTAGTGTACACTGGTGTAACCCTTCGGCATTTCTCTGAAGGCCAGTTAATGAAAGACGTTGTTTGGTTGCACCTAATCCTTTCAAACTCCCACTTGTGCGAATTAACAACATGAGATTTTCTTTCATCGTACCCAACGGTCCCGAGCAAGACAATAAAGAACCCAGCTCACAAAAACAGATTTAATACCCAAGTAAGTGATTTTTCTCGACTCAAACTTCCAGTTAAGTCCGGGTATATGACTATATTCCTTCGCACTTTATTGACTTTTTTGGAAAGTACCAGGCACGGATATGTTAACCTTGTAATACTTTCGTGTAACACCCTAATTTTGGTAATATAGCACGGACATAATCATAGAAAACGAATAAAAAAGAGACGTTTTAAAAAGATACGTTATCATTCATTTAAAATCAGAGTTTTACAAAGGCAGGTCCCAACATCTAGTAACATAAAGTGTGAATGATAACAGGTTTTAGCCATCTTCAAGTCCATGCCACTCCATGCCATAAGTTGCTTCAATTACATGAGATAACATGCTAAAAAGGGTCAACACAATGGTTGAGTGAAATCCATAGGTTTTTAATAAAATAGTTGAATAACAGTCATTTATCAAATACCGAGAAGACATACTGAGAATCATTATTCACATACATACTAGGTGTCATTACCCGCATCAATACTAGGAGCCATTTCCCGCATACATACTAGGCGTTATTGCATTAATACTAGGAGCCATTTCCCGCATACATACTAGGCGTTATTGCCCGCATCAATACTAGGAGCCATTTCCCGCATACATACTAGGCGTTATTGCCCGCATCAATACTAGGAGCCATTTCCCGCATACATACTAGGCGTTATTGCCCGCATCAATACTAGGAGCCATTTCCCGCATACATACTAGGCGTTATTGCCCGCATCAATACTAGGTGTTATTACCCGCATACATACTAGGCGTTATTGCCCGCATCAATACTGGGAGCCATTTCCCGCATACATACTAGGCGTTATTGCCCGCATCAATACTAGGTGTTATTACCCGCATACATACTACATCACATATCATTTTAATTTGTATAAAACAAGTTTGGTAGCAATGGAACTATATCATATATATAAAACAAGTTAAGTAGCATGTATCTCCCCCAAAATATTTATAAAATGGTAAAAAGAGGGGCTATGGAAATCACCTTAACAGTATAGGGAAATTTGATTGATAGCAAATGTATATGGAATGAAAGTAACGGCTTCGTCACACGCAACCTGAGATATTATGTCAAGTCTTAGTTTGATTGTTATGTTTCAAAAATGTATATCTTTGATTGAATTATTATGGAGTATTGTATCACCGTTCGGGCCATCATAATTCAGAGGTCATTCAGTAAACGTTTGAGGAGCTAGGGCACTTTAAATCGTAAACCCAACAACTCTGTCAGAACATAATACCAAAATGAAACCCCTTAATATGAAGCTCCCTAGTATTGTGATATGAGATAATCGGTTTTAAGCGTTTTGATCAATATCTGGAAATGATAAGCACGACAAGCGTTAATTAAAGTTATGTCTTATAATGTTTTGAACATACTTTCATACTTTTTCAAAATGTTACATTTTAGACCCTTAAGAATGAAAAATGGCAAAATATACCCTTGGAGTTTGCACTTTTACGAGTTTGGTCCTTCAAGTTTAAAAGATATACAAAGTAAACCTTGCACTTTGGAAAGTGACATAATAGACCCCTATAGTTATAACTTTAGAAATATGGCAAAAATAGTCCTTGTACTTATAAGTTTTCAAAAGTTACGGTATATACCCCTTGCATGGAAATGATTTACAAAACAAGTCCAAAATCCATAATAATGATATTTTTCAATATGAAAAGTAATTTAAAAGTTATAGCTTATTAATATAAGCTAAAATATGAAGGTTTAACGTAACGAAAGTTCAGTTTAACGACTCGTTAAGCTAGGAAGCAAAATGGGTCAAATTAGGGTTTTAAAACAAAAACGCGCGGGTTTTTAAGATCAAATTCCTTCAATAATAAATAAAGTTGTTATATTAACATTATTTAAGCATGTTAGGATGGATTATAACAACATTTAACCATTATAACATTTAGTTTTAAGAAAAACATAAAATTAGGGTTTCGGGTGTACGGTTTTGGATCAAAATGGAAAATGAGCATGAATTGAGTTATGAAACTTTAACAAGAGTTCATTTAGGATCATATGAACATTATAAGAGTGTAGGAGCAGGTATGAAGATCATAGAACCTGGGTTTGAGCTTATAGCTTAGAAATGGGTCGAAATGGGGTTTTATGATCCGTACGCCAAGAAATGGCTTCAAGACTTCATTTTTCTTGCTTCTTGGATTCTATTCTGAGCTTAGGGACTTTACTTGATCTTATATGGAAGCTATGGAAGTGTTAGAATTCCATTTAAGGGTGAGAGATAAGATGTGGGGGATGATTTGAAATGTATGAAAGTTATGGCTATTTATAGGCTTCAAGAAGCCTTAATGCCCAAATTTCGTGTATGATAAGTGTCATGGCTACTCATGGTGACTCATGAGGGCTATAGGGATGAGTAGGAAGAGCTAGAAGTGTAGCATTGCAAGGTGTAAGGTGTTGGAGGGTGTTTGAAGGCCATGGCTAGAAATGAAACAACAAGGAAAGGATGTGGCTTCTTGGAGGCCAAGTGATGGATTTGAGGTGCTTGTAAGCAGATTGGAGACATAAGGGTGATGTCATGGAGGTGCTTGAGGTGGTAGGATGCTTGGTTGTAGGTTAAAATGGGTAAAAATGAAGAAAAAGGCGTACGGGTTCAAACTAGCTCGGGTTAGGGTTTAGATTTAAATTTCGTGTACATTTGAGTTATAAGTGTGGATTAATGATCTTAAGACTTGTATTAAGGATTATTAACAAGAATTGATAGGTGGTTTGGGTTTAAAATGGGCGAAAATGAGTAAACGGGTCAAAAGTTCCAATTAGGGCTTATTAGGGCTCATTAGGGTTTTCTAGGTTTAATTCTTGTACATTGTGGTTAAAAGTGTTGAAATGATGATGGAATATGATTGATAATGTTGTAAATTAAGTTATTACAACTTATTTGAGTGTTGGTTTAGGTTTATGATGGATAAAAATCGAGAAACGGGTCATGGTTTAGAAACTAGCTCGGTTTTAGGGTTTAGGGTTTTGAATTTGGGTTTTGAGTGTAAATATATGTGTGAGAGCTTATGAGTAGAATAATTAGGGTTTATACATTGTATATTGAGTGTAGTAGCTTGTACAAAAGTGGTGGTGAAGAAACTAGAATGAAAACGGAGGTAAAACGGCTATTTTGGATGTCATGCTTAATGACTTGTACATTGTGCTTTATAAGACTTATACTTTGACTTGGAGGGAGTTTATATTTCAAATGAGATGTTATATTACTTGTACATATGCTTTAGTAGCTTGTGCATTCACTTTAGATATTAACCCTTCATGGAATTAGGGTTTAGAGGCATACGATAACGGTTTAAAGCCCGTTTTGATATAACGTTGCGATTGGTACATTATATGAGTAATGTACTTTGTAAAGATGATATTAAGATATTAACTTGACATATTATGATGTTTTCTTGACATATATGAAGATAGGATTGTCATAGGTAGGTTTCGTGAGCTCGTTAACTTTAGTTATGCAAGTTACATTGCATATTGAGATATTGGTAATGCAAGTAATGTAATAAAGCGAAAAATTTCCCTGAAAAAGGTGGTTCATATATAATAGCTAGATAGTACATTGCATCTAACTTAATAGATGGATATTTACATTTGATGAAAATTACGGGTTGTTATATTTCGTCCTTTCTTGTTCTCGTGACTGGTTTGCTCTCCTAGTGTCTTCAGGCACTTATGGCACGGTCATGCTCTCCACAAATAATTTCACACAAGGGGCTCAGAAAAATTATCCTTATATCTAGCCTATTTCAGCTTAGAGCTGCAAATTTCCATCTCGGTAATAAGCCATTCTTGCTTACCTCCCATTGAATTTAACGTTAGCACACAACGTTATGCTTTTACGTAGTAACTGCAAACTAAGACGAAACTCATTGAGAAACAAATTCAAATAACCTAACTCCTTAGGTCATTGGGATAGTCCCCCACGATCATAGAATGCCATTAACCTATTGATCCATGTGGTCGCTTCTCGATTACGGTCACGTCCAACATTTGTATGCTGACAAATGCATGTCTAGTCGAGTTGCGTTCGATAAATGTCTCTTGTGTCTAACAGTTCGATGACTGTCTCTTGTGTCCCAAGAGTTACGTTCGTTATCTTGGTTCCCACCATGATAACCAGCTAAGGACCCTTTTTGAATGAAATGTCTTTCATTCACATATTCAAAATATGCTAAGTAGAATCGCATACTAATGTCTAGTCGAGTTGCACAAGTCCACGACATTACTTGATTCTCGATGATTGATTTTAGCTCGTACCATAAAGTATTGGGAGTAAACAATAACTATTAATACTTTATGATGATTATTTTTCTAGAGAACCCCTGAGCCTTACTTCTCGATCCTTTAACATTTTATTACTGTCAAGTAGGGGTGGCAATTTCTGACCCGACCTGAAATCGACACGAAAATTAATAGGTTCGGGTTGAGTATAATAGATTTTGGGTCAGGTTTGGGTCGACCCATCTGACCCGTTTAGTAAATAGGTTAGGTTCGGGTTGAGAATAAATTAAACGGATCGACCCGCCAACCCGTTTAATATTTTTTCTAAAATTAAAAATTATCTATATTTTATTATATATGTTAAATGGGTTAAACACGTCGACCCGCAAACCCGTTTAACCTGTTTAAGCGTAATATGCCAACTTTAGTATATAAAACGGGTTAAATGGGTCAACCCAAAACCCGTTTAACCTATTCAACCCGTGTAACCTATTTAACCCGCCAACCTAAGTATATATACGGGTTAAATGGGTCAGGGTCGGGTTACATGTAAATAGGTTAGGGTTGACATAGTTGACCTGGTTATTTAAATGGTTTAGGTTCGGGTTGAGGTTTTCTGACCCGCCAACCTGCCAACCCGAACCCGACCCGAATTGCCACCCTACTATCAATGAACCTAAGAGAATTTTGGTACAAGCGATTTAGTCTTACTAGATGATAGATTTAGCTAAATCGTGACTCACTAAGCTTAGCATTCAATGATGCACTTTATTTTACACCTTTTCTTAGTAAAATGAAATTTACTTAACAAATAAGAACCGTGACTCCTTGTTACTGGTTCTTTTAAGTCCATGAAAATTTCAGTACAAGTCTCTTTAAACCGTAATGTAGTTGTGTGTTTCCCGATTTGAGACTTCGGTCTTCAAATCTTTTAAGTCACTTGGCTTTTTATTTGTTCATAACAATTCAAGATCAACACATCTCACATGCTAAACTATCTTGCTCTTCTAGGGAATGTATGTTTGTTTAATGATCTTGACAACCTCCCACTTAATCTTTCAATATTATGAATTCTTTCCATAGATCATGTCAGATGTACAATTCCTATCATTCTTTGTACTCTTTAGTTAAACGATCTAAATTAACTCCTCGTGCTCTCGCTTCCGTTTCTCAGCATTGAGTCGAATTCCTCCTGTCCGGTTAAGGACTTTTGGCTTGAGCACATTAATTTGATATTTTTTTAACATGTGTTAACATAGTTAATTGTTCCTCCTATAAAGCATCTTTTAGCCTTACCCGAACATTCGAAAGTAGCACGAGATTTTACTCATGATCTACAAAACTCGTTAAATATGGCCCTTTCGAGTTTGATTTTATAGATCTAAAATGCTTCCATGTAAACTATCAGCTTTAATCAATCTCTAAATTTCTAGAAATACCATCACAAATGTATTCCTCTTTTACAAGAAATATTACTCATTAAATATCCCAGATATATTTAATCATATTGTAGTGAGGTATACGCCTTGATTCCATCAAGAGTTGGTATAGGTTTATCTTTTAAATATTTTTAAGATCTATATATATATATATATATATATATATATATATATATATATATATATATATATATATATATATATATATATATATATATATTCTGGTATAAATGTTTTTATTCAATTCCTCACTATCTTCTTTGATTCATCTATCATAGACAGATCTTTCAATCAAAGATTTTTATTACTTTGAACCTCCATTGTAGTCAGATTGCATCAAAGTTCATATTTATCTTTGAACCTCTATCATAGATAGATTGCATCAAAGTATATCATATTGAGCTTTGATGCTCATGTAAAATATTTCCTTTTACTTCATTGGTTCTTTAAAAGAACCCATAAAGTAAGATCGTCTAAGATCAAACCAGATAGATTGTTCATCGCTCGCAGACACGTTTGGGATTACCCAAAGTTTTGTTAAAAACTTTAAAACCATAGATATTAAAACATCTATTCTAGATTTTGATTAAAATGGTTTCTTATACAGAAAAGATAAAATCTTTTAAAGTTTTAATATCTGATATTTAAAAGATGTCATCTAAAGGATAAGCTACGAAGAGCAAAAAAAGTATTAAGACAAAAATTTAAAGTGTTTATAAAATATATATCCCAAAAGGTAATTAACGTCCCAAACGCTATTATTTCTTCAAAGTTGTAGGTTGTTAACTGATGCGTGCCTTCAAGACGCCATCCTTCTACAGAGCTTCACTTCTTGACAAAGTTGCTTCAACAACTTTAATCAAGTGCATTCCTTATCACTTCAACCTGTAGGAAAACGTAAGAGCAATTTTAATTTTTCATTAACACTTAAACAGAAAACATGCAGCGGCATATAAAAACCCTTACAATGATTTTTCATAAGCCAGCGATCCATATGCATCTTATGCCTAATCAAAACAAACATAACAACTTTACGTACCATGTTTTAAGTGGGAGATCTAAGAGACTAGAGCTCGAAGTAGAACTCCTCACGGTGATACACGTTGGCCCTTAAGCAACCACATTAGCGTTCTAACATTTATTCAATCCATAAAACAACATAATAAGATTATAGAAGACAAACCAAACCCGTGTTTTGACTTGGGTGTTGAGCCATGGTCAAACAAGTAGGAGAGGAAGGATAGAATTAGAGTTTTGGTAAAACGGAATTAACAGATGCAAAATGAAATAATAACTCTTGTATTTATAGGCTTATTGGATAATTAGCAAAATCAAATAAAGATAATTACAAATAATAAATAAAGAGATATGATACATAAATAAAAGATATTATATTATTCAAAACAGTATATTATCTTTAAAAAACCAAAGACCAAAACCCAGCCCAATCACGGAATCACCCTATGGGTGATTGGCCACACGTGGGCCCCGTAAGGGTGCGCCATCCCAAACCTCGTCCCAAACCATCTTCCACTTAACTTAATCCAACTAATTAAGTCTTATCCTTTTCGTTTAAATGACAATTTATATATTTACAATAAACATATAAAGCTGTGATCTCGAGCTATTATGTGTGACCCCAATGAATCATATATTAGTGGCAGTATTTAATCTCTCTTACTATGCACACAATCCTACAAACTCCTACTTGTGCAAGGTAAAACCAAAGCTACCAAATACCAAACAAACAACCGTCTAGTAACGAACTTAATTATCACCCAGTAATACACCACTTGTTCTGTCTGTTAATAGAACCAAAAAACAAATCATTAACTCTTAATGAATTTATGATTTTAGTAATACTCTTATTCCTTTTGTTATGATATGTTTTTATTTGAGACATGGATTAAGAAACCTTAAATCGCTAACACATGTTTCTTGATCTAGAATTAAAGATATACCAAAGTAAGCTAAACAACAGTTTAACTTCCACCTCAGTCACGTTCATGTAAATATTAGTCAATTCATCGAGTGTCCAACAATAATATCTTCTCTTATTTTCCTATATCCATTTTGTAATGCCCAGCTTATGAAATCAAAACATATTGGGATAACCTTCGGTTAGTAAGGCATTAGGTATGAATCAAATTCCACACCTCAAACATCACAAAATGCTAAATATCACAAGGTCGAAGGATACTCAAGTATATAAAGCATAAACATGACTCACTTATTGACAATCCTCCATGTCGTGACGTCTCTTATGGGTCATCCAATATTCATCTCTATAAATAACATATGAACTTTGGCCACAACAAGTAAATCATTTGTACTATACAAACCAACACCAGTACTCTTCATGTTAGTCTTAATTCATATTGTGCCGAAACAATATGATCACTATGGATATTTAGAACAAACTTGTTCATGGTTTTAACTTGCAAATATATAACAACAATCATATAAAGGAAGAAAAACATTAATTAAATTGCATAAGTTCCAATATCCCAAATACATGAATAAAACTATGACGACTCTAAACCAACATAACGAAGACCCATTCCATTAGCATGAAACTCATGCTTATCACACGACAATTCCTTCGTTAATGGATCAGCCATATGTCATCAGTATAGATTTTATGACCTCTACATTTTGAAGACTAATAGCTTCGCATATATAATGATGTTTGCGAAGAATATGTCTACTACTATAACAACCCACAATTTTCATCTATGTAATTATCCATCTATTAAATTAGATGCAATTTTCATCAGTGTAATTATCCATCTATTAAATTAGATGCAACCATTTTCATGGAAAGATTTTTGCTTTATTCCATCCATAATGTAACATAACTTACATTACAAAAGTAAACAAGCTCACGCAACCTACCAATGCCAATTTCATCAACGTTTATAGCAAGTAAACGTTATAATATGTCAAGCAATATGTTTTAAACTTCATTTTACCTTACGTTATCTATTTAACGTACCATCCATAACGTTTAATATAAAACAGACTTTATACGTTAAACGTTTATATCAAAACACTGATTACATGTAGTGTTTACACACAAAACTAATGTACAAACATATGAGGCATGTGTACAAGTTATCAATGCATAATATTCGAATATAATTCCCTCCTAAACCCTAGTACAACTCCTTTAAGCTTAAAGTACAAGTTAATTAAGCACAAGATTCAAATGAGCCATTTTCCCTCTAATTTCTAAGGCATTTCATACCACCTTTATAGCATGAATTACAACACTCCAATGCATAACATATAAACTAGTTATTAACTAAGTTCTAACCCTAGCTCGTCCTAACCCTAACCCGAACACCCTAAACAACTCGACACCAATTAAACTAGTTTGAACCAAGTTCTAACCAAGTAACCACCCTCCACCATGATGTACCACCTTACCTAGCACCTTGTCACCACCTTTCTAGCCTCCTTCGCCTATTTGTCACCTCCTTGTCATTAACTTGCACCTTGTTCCCCAAGAAAACCCTACTTGGTAAACCACACCCTCTCCACCTCCTAACACCTTGCTAATCTATGTTCCTAGCTTTCCTTAGTCACCATGGCTAACCCTTGGCCACCACTCCACTCAACTTGGCCACCACTCCACTCAACTTGGCCACCACTTCTTCCTTTACCCTATATATACATGCATACATGCACACATTCTTAATTCACCATCCAAACTCAAAACTACCTTAAAACTATGCTCTAGCCATGTTTTAAAAGAGAAGTAAGGAAGATTAAGCTAAGTAGAAGCCATATAAGAAAAGAAAAGAGGTCCTTGATTCATCTCCTAAAGATTTCGGATCATACTCACCCATTTCGACCCATTTCACCATCTTTGATCCATTTCGTGTACTAGTAAGCTTTTCTACTCGTTCAATAAGCTCTTGTTATGTTTAAGATCATGTATACACTTTGTTTTAATCATTTGATCAAACAAAACCATGTTGAAAACTCCAAAACCCTAAGTAACACGCTTGGTTTTCCTAAACCAAACGCACCCCTTAAAACCCTAAAAGCTCTTTTCGTGAACCTAATAAGATATAAGCCATAAGCTGTTGTAATAAACTATTTCTATAAGCTCACTTATCACTTTTATAATCATTAAAACTAATCCTAAAAGCCCTAACCCATCGGGTTATTGTTTCTAAACAAAACGTGCCCATTTTGGATTTTTAAGCCTATAAGCTCTTTTCATAAGCTACAAGCTCGTAAAACTTACTTATTTTAGCTTATAGTAATAAGCTATAAGCTGCTAAATTGATTTCGAGATTAAAAATACAAAGATTATGAATTTTGGACTTAAAATGCAAAATGTTTCATGTAAAGGGGTATATATTGTAAATTTTGAAATTATTAAACTTTAGGGCAAAAATGTAACTATTCTAAAATTAAACTACAGGGGTTTATTTTGCCATATTTCAAAGTTAAGGGTTTAAATGTTTAAAGATATATATAAAGGAGTTAATTTTGTAAAAGTTATTATACCAAAGGTATATATTGTCATTTTTGAATTCTCGAGGGTATAAAATGTAATATTTTTATACTTAATGATAAAAATATAATTAAATATTATAAGACTCTATTTTATTAAAGCCCGACACATTTGTCGTTATCATTCGTCGATCGAAACACTATAAAATAATTATGTTATATATTTAACATAATTTATCATCTACTAGCTTTTAAAGAAACTTAAAAAGATAAAATCTTATCAATTAAACTATAACGTATCACGTTACTAGGGAGTTTCATGTGAGGGAATTTCATTTGGGTAGACATTTTGACGAGTTGTTGGATTTACGATTTAAAGTGTTCTAGCTCCTCAAACGTTTGCTACATGACTGATTCGTCAATAATATATATATATAATATATAAGCAAACACTCAACCGATTACCTTTACACAAGGAATGGTCAAAAGTTCACCAAAATAAAATATATACGTAGCCGGAAGTATGATTCCCGGGTCGTTTTGTCCCAACGAGGCTTGAATGGAAAATCGAATGACGGATTGATGATTGATGTTTGAATATGACAAAGGTGAGATTGGTTTTCTATTTCTACAAGTTAAATATGCAAAAACGATTAAATAAAACCTAAAAACGAAAGCTATATAACTTAAAACCTAAAACGGGCACGAAAAACGAGGGGTAAAAACCTAAATTTTGCAAATTAAACCCTAAAACAAATTTAAAAGCTAAAATAGATTCTAAATGACAAATAACGAAGTTTAAAAAAAACTAGACTAAAAACGGAGGTCGTTTGACCCAAAAACGAGTCAAGACAAGAACGGGAACGAATCCCGTTCTTTAAAAAGTAAATTTTGAAAAATTAATCCTACAGAAACTTTTTTTATTTTTCCTACAAAATATATGAAAAAAGAAAATTTTAGAAAAAAGATTTATATTTTTCTGATTAATATTTTATTTTTTATGATTTTTTAAAGTTTAAAAAGAAAATAAATTATAAAAAATATTAAAACTTTATAAAAAATTCTAAAATTTTTACATAAAATAGCTAAAGTGACTAATGGTCCTAGGATGAAATAAGCTAAGTTCACGCTTAACAATAAGCAGTCAAATAAGCTTGAACAGTTATTGTCTAAGTGCCAAAACACACTTAAATACAAAGCGCCCAAGAGTCGTACAGAAAAAGACCTAAGGGCGCAGCGGTAGAGTGTGTAGTGTATAGAGGGTTGAGAGTGGTAGAGGTTGGGGGTTCGAGCCTTGCTCACCCCCGACTTCCTACTTTCCCCTTTTATTTTTTTATTTTTTTATTTTTTTGAAATTTTTTTACAAACTTGTTAAACTCAAAAAGATAAGCACTTTTAAAACTTGAACTTTTTTATGAAAAGCAATAAATAAGCTAGAATAAGCACTTGAATTTGACAGACTTAGCTTTTTAACTAAGTCTTAAACTAATTCAACTAAATAAGCTCGAATAAGCTTATAACTAACTAAATAAGCTACAAATGGCTTAAGGCCAATCTAATAAGCACAAATTATCAGCTTAAAATCAAAAACAAGCAAAATAAATGGAATAAGCTAAAGGGGCTTATAACTGTTTTGCACACAGTTAGGACAGCTTTTGGGGCTTAAGTTTAGACCCCTTAAGCTGTTTTGGAGAGAAAGTGGGTCCCACAGCCTTGTTGAGTTGCCAATAAGCTTCAGTAAGCCCTACTTACTTTTTGCTTTGGGACACAAATAAGCCCTCAATTAAGCACCTAAAACTGACAGAACTTTAAAAAGGCTAAAAAATATGGCTTATTTTCCTTGGCTTTTAAGAACAAATAAGCAAAGGCTAGGTGCAAATAAGCAAAAATAAGTCATCTACTACACCTAATAAGCAAATATCAACAAAAATAAGCTAAGGAAGTCAAACCAATAAGCCAGGAAATTAAAATAAGCTATTTGCCAAATTGGGCTTGGGTTGCAGTCCCAAAAGGGCCTTGGGGCACTTTTGGGGCTTATTTTTAAGCCCTTAAAGTGGGACCCAATGGCTGAGCTTATAGGGGCTTGAAGCACACCCTATAAGCTAGCCAAAAATGCTAAAAAGAAAGAAAATGGTAAGCTAAATGACAGCTTAAAGAAGCTGTCAAAACAAGCTTTTGCACCAGGGGACTTTTTTGGCAGAATTGAAAATAAGCTCTAAAAAAGCTCAAAATAAGCTCAATTTCCTAAAAAGCTATCTAAACTAACCTATTTAACCTAAGGCAATAAAAATTAAGCAAAATGACTAAGCCATAAGCTCAAATAAGCTGATTGAGCTTTTGAGCTTAAGGCTGTTTGAAAAACAGTCAACAGCCAATCTTTAGCTTAAAAATAAGCCCCTTAAGCTATTCCTTGGGATAAGTGGGGCCCACAACTTTGTTAAATGGCCAACAAGCTCTAAGTAAAAGCCAAAAGATTGGATTTTGAAACTAGAATAAGCACTTGAAAGTGCTTATGAAAGGGTTGTTTGTGGTGTTTTCAAGGAAAAGTGGTGGTATTTGTGGCTTATTAAAAAGCCACCCAATAAGCTCTAAACTGAAAGTAGACCCTAAACAGATTTTAAGTAGCTTATAATGAGCTTATGCTCAGGATTTGAGCTTCTAAAATCGTTTAAAACCTGCTGACTTTTGATATTCAAAGATGGGGATTTTTGGCACTTTCTTGTGGTTATTGGTAAAAACCACAAATGCAGCCAATTAAAACTCAAATTCAATGCACACCAACACTTGAATATAACATGCAATTAAGTCCTAATAGACACTTTAAGCCAAAACTCAAAAATAAGCTATTCTAACAAAGAAAATTTACACAGATTTAATCCTTAGCTAATTTAAACTAAACTTTTGAAATTTAAACTATGAAAGCTGATTAAAACCACTTATTAGACCATACTTTAGCTTATAGAATCTGGCTTAAAGACCAAACCCATTGCATGACCCCATTTGACCCATTTTGGGTCCTGTCCCAAACACCCCTTTAAGTATTGAAATGGCTTTTTAAGGCTGTTTTATGGAGATTTAGGACAAGGGACTCAACAAAAGATAATCACACATCAATATTAAGCACAAATGAGCACAAGACAGTAGCAAATAAGCACTAAAATAAGCAAATCAAAAATCCAACAGTTTACAAAAGCTAAAAGTGACAGTTTTGAAGAAAACTTGCACAATTAGATTCTAAACTATAAGATCTATATTTTAAGCACTAAACAACAATAATAAGCATAAATAAGCATATTGGAACAGGAGATAAGCACAATAAGCTGAAAATAAGCAAATATAAGAAAATGAGCTAAAATGAAGAAAAGAGGACTTACAAAGCCCTTTGCTCTAAACAAAGGGTAATAAGCTATTAAAAGCTTTGTCTACAAGCTCCAGCTTATCAAAGATAAGATGATGGTGTCCATATCCGGCTTATCATCCAAAAGTATAAGCTGTGGTAATTTTGGGAGGTTTTTCTTGACTTTTGTATTTTCTACTTACTTTTTAATTTACTCAATGAAGAAAACTTATAAATAAGCTATTCTAGAGCTTTTCAACCTTACTTTAACACAATTTAACAACTTAACACTTGGACTTTTAAAGATTGAAATTTACTTTAAATACCTCAAAACTTCATTAAACTTTAAAATTGATACAATGCTGAAAGAAAAAGTTTAATAAGCTGAAAATAAGTAAAGTGACTTAATGCAAATTACAAGTAAACTAAGATTAAGCTAATATGCCTTTAAGGCTTACACTTGGCCCTATTTATAGCCGAATTCTTCTTTGCTTGGCCTTGCAGCTGTGCTTTCCTTGTGAGAGCTTCAAAAGGTGTGTTAGTTGTGTGAGAGTTTTCCAAAAGCTAATCTTAGCCATCCAAATCAACTTGTGCTTCTTTTGAGTCCATCTAAGCCGTCGAATTAAGTTTGGGGAGTGGTGGGATTGCCAACTTGGCAATCTTATAGCTGGGGTGAGTTTAGTGGAGGGGGAGGAGAGGGATTATCCAGGGTTTAATGGGGGTTATGGGATAAAAAGGTGGTGGTTAACCCGTGAGGGGTTTGGGGGGAAAAATGGGCGGGAAAAGTGGTTTGGGTTTAACAGGAAAGGGTTTGGGGTGATGGCAAAATTGGTCCCTCATCCTTATAAGGTTTATTGCAATTATGGTCCTTGTGGTGATATAATTTTGGAGAAATGGCAGGATTGGCCCTCAAAGGTTATTAGTAGTTTTGCATTTTTCTGCAACTAAGAAAGTGACTTAATGCAAATTACAAGTAAACAAGATTGAAAGGCTAATGATACCTTTAAGGTCTTGTAACACGTTGGCCCTATTAAACCGAATTCTTCTTTTGCTTGGCGCTCAGCTGAGCATTCCGTTGGTGAGAGCTTCAAAAGGAGTGATTAGTTGTGTGAGAGTTTTCTTACCTAAAAGCTACTCTTAAGCCCATCCCAAATCAACTTGTGCTTTATATTGAGTCACACTAAGCCGTACGAATTAAGTTTTGGGAGCTGGTGGTATTGCCAACTTGGCAATCTTATATGCTGGTATTTATTAAAGGGGAGGTAAGGGATTATCCTGGTGTTTATAGGGGTTTATTGATACAAAAGGTGTGGTTAACCTGAGTGAGGTTTGGGGAAAAAATGGCAGAAAGGTTTGTGGATTAACTAGGAATATGAAATGGGGGTGAATTGCAATAGATGGTCTTCCCCCGTCCTTATAAGGTATTATATATTGGCATATTAGGTCCTTTGTATGGTGATATAATTCTTTTTGAGGAAAATGGCAGGATTGGCCTCCCAACGGTTATATAGTGAGTTTTGCATTTATCGGTCCTTTCATGTAATACAATGATAGTAGTGTTGGCATAGAATGCCCTCTGACTTGTATTTTTCAGTAAAATTGTTGCCAATATCCATACCCTTGTATGATTAGTCCTTTGTTCTTCTTTTAAATACACTTAGGATTAGTCATTTTTGGTCCCTCAAGTTATATTCGTTGTTGAGTTTTGACTTCTTCTTGACTTTTGACTTTGGTCCGTGGGTAGATCTTTTTTGACTTTGAATTGACTTTGGCTTCGATTTGGCTCTGTGCTTCACACACTTTTCCATCCCGAGCTTAGTTTTATGAAAATCGTATTTTTGGCATTGATTTTTCTGTCCTTTTTGAATATCCGTTTCCTGGCTCAAACACAAGAAATCAAAACAATACATATATTTGGGGCAATTTTCTCGTCTATTATTTTCTGGTCTTTAAAAAGAAAATTAAAAGTCCGCTTTTTAATGAAAAGAGGTATGGTATTTAGCACGATACCATAGTTTCAAAAAGAAAAACATGCAATACTCCAAACTTAATGTAAAAAAATTTGAACATGCATCTAAAATTTAAACAAGCACATAGAGAGTGTCAGATAGCTTGGCGACAAATTGCAAGCGAAAGGTTTTAGGGCTATAGAAAAATTATAATGCATAGTTCCACCACCTCCCTACAAAACAGAAAGTTCAGCCTCCAAACACCTGACTTATCTATTTTAATACTGGTTTAGGATGACTTTTTAATAAGCCTGTAGCGTTGAAATATGTAAAGTTATGTCTAATGAAAGAAAGGTCTAAAGGTAGTTCTAGGAAGATAGTATGATTGCCACCAAGTATTGAAGAATTGGGGTGCATATGATGAAGTAAGATAAGGATTGCTGTCTCATCTTAAAACCGAAAGGGGAGAATAGAAAAGTTAGGTAGCCATATCTGTTTAAGAATGAGTTGTCAAATCTAAACAATAGAAAAAAACTGGCTTAGAAAACGATTAACAAGATTGAAGCAACATAGCCAATACATGCAAGACTTCACAGACCAAGAGAACTTAAAGCGAAATTGAATATATATGATGTACTCCAAAACATTAGGAAGATAAAATTATGAGGATTAGCTTAATTAAGGCAATTTGATGAGTGAGGAAGCTTAGATCAAAATTTTGCAGGCCTGATTGCAAATAACCATTAAAACAGTTTCACAAACAAAGGATGCAAAACCAGTTTGGAACCATGCACGCAAATGGTTAAATCATCAAACTTGTGGCTAAAAAGAAACTCACCCATGTTGCTAAAAAAACTTGGTTCCAAGAGCATGTAGCATGAATCGTAGTTAGTATCATATTAATACTACTAGACAAAAAAATTTCAAAAACAATAGCAGTATCTTGGTTCATAACAGCTAGACAAAGTTTTTAATGTCTAGCTTTACTACGCAAGAATTCTAAAAACAACCAGTGAAATGCTGCGAGACAATGGTCATTTATCTTTCAAAAATAGCAACATACAACTTGTTAATAGGACCGATTCATAAAGAACGCAACATTTTAAAATAACAGAATATTAATCAAGTTACTACTGTTAGGGGAAAGAAAAAATTAATAACAGTCTAGTGCCAAAAGCATGTAGTTAATGTTGTTAATAGAAATAATTTTAATGCTATTAAGAGGCTAGCTTTGTTGGGATTTGGTAACCATAAGCATAAAAGAATTAAACCATGTTTCTAAAACACAACGAATGCATCAACACCCAAAAAAACGTTTGAGACTACTATAACTGATGCAACGAAGGCAGAATCCAAGTCAGTGCAAGGTCTATCCACAAATAGATTTATATAGGATCAAGAGAGTAATTAATAGTAGGGATGCTCAAGGCACATGATATTGAACATGGATCCTTTCTTATTAAGACAGAGATGAGAGGAGGATATATGCTTTTAGAAGGAACCACAAAGGAGGGAAAATCCCAGAACAGACACCAATAAAACTGAAATCTATATTATGAAAAATATATTTTGTGGAGAGGATAAAGTTTAATCTCTTTAGTTGTGCACACAAATGTGTGATAAAAGAATAGTTGTTCTTTTTAATTACACTAAATGTAATTGGTTTATGCTCCAAAACTTTAAGATTAAATGTGAAAGTCAAGTTTACTAGAGTTCCTAAGAAAGAACGAATATGTATAGTGTAGATTAAAAGAACATAGTTCATAAAGGAGGTTTAAAAACCATGCCCTTTTTTGCAAAAGCCACAAATCAGAATGAAATCTGAAACTTTGTCATAGAAGGCTAGTGTCACTTAAATTTTAATAAACATGAATATATTGGTCAAGGGGGAAATCTTGGTTAAGAATGTTTACCTACTAAACTTTTGAAAATGATCTAACCTTTGTTGGCTTGTCAAAAGGGAAAGTAGCACAGATCCTCTTGTAAACCAAAACTAAGAAACTCAATCAGTCTCCTTTACATTTGTAGCTATATGGACTTGTTTGGTCTAACCATTTTTGTAAAAAACTTTAAGAAGAAAATGTATTGCCTAGTTGACACAATGATTACAGTTAGGATTACATTGGATTTCTATAACTAGCAACTAAGCGATGAGACTAGGAACCTTCTTAAGTCCTTTAAAACAGGGATAAAAAAATCTAGTAGATCTCAAGGTTAAGGTGATTAGAGGGTGAAAATGGGATCCGAGGATTCATCAAAAATAAGATAGGATGAATCTTTTTGGTAAAAATAAGGGTATTTTGAGACAATTTAGTGTAGCTAGAACTCCTCAACAAAATGAAGTTGTTGAGCTAGAGGAATAGGACACATAATTTAGCTGTTAGAACTATGCTTAGCTGAATTTCAATGTTTCCGTAACGTACATTTTTTGGTGCAGAATATGTTAATATTGCTTGCTATGGTCAAAAATATAGGTGTTTAGCAGTTGTCAAGCCTTATAACAAGACCCTCATATGAACTTTTTCATGTAGAACCACCAAAACCAAGCTTAAATTTTATGAGACCATTTAGGTGTCCTGTTACCATTCTCAATACCATAGATCACTTAGGCAAATTTAATGGTAAGGCTGATGAAGATTTCTTTGTTGGATACTCTTTGAATAGTAAAGCCTTTAGAGTATTCAATAGTAGAACAAGGATAGTGGAAGAAAACTTGCATATTAGGTTTAGTGAGAGTACACCTAATGTTGTAGGTAGTGGACCAGATTGGCTATTTGATATTGATGCACTAACAAGAACAATGAATTATGAGCCAATTGTTGCAGGTACACAGTCTAATGGTTTTGCAGGTACAAAAGAAAGTGATAATGCAGGTCAAGCTAGAAAGGAGACAGAACCTGTCAAAGATTACATTTTGCTACCATTATGTACTGCTGATCCACCATATTCCTAAGATCCAAAGAGTTATCATGATGATGGATCTAAACCTTCAAGTGATGATGGAAAGAAGGTTGATGAAGATCCAAGAAAAGATAGTGAATGTAAAGATCAAGAGAAGGAAGATAATGTTAACAGCACTAACAATGTTAATAATGTTAGTTCAACTGTTAATGCTGCTGGCACAAATGAGGTTAATGATGTTGGTGGAAAAACAAGCATTAAACTTCTATTTGATCTAAATATGCCTGCTTTGGAAGATGATAGCATATTTGACCTCTCAAGAGATGATGAAGATGATGGTGCAGTTGCTGACATAAACAATTTAGATACAACAATCCAAGTCGGTCCTAATCCAACTACAAGAATTCATAAAGATCATCCTCTTGATCAAGTGATTAGAGATTTGCAATCAGCTACACAAACAAGAAAGATGTCAAAGAATTTGGAGGAACATGGGTTTGTTAGTACTATTCAACAAAGAACAAACCATAAAGACCTTCAAAACTGCTTGTTTACTTGTTTTTTTATCACAGGAAGAACCTAAAAAGGTAATTCATGCATTGAAGGATCCAAGCTGGATAGAGGTTATGCAGGAAGAGCTTCTACAATTCAAGGTACAAGAAGTTTGTACTTTAGTGGATTTACTAAATGGAAAAAGGGCTATAGGCTCTAAATAGGTTTCAGGAATAAAAAAGATTGGTTGCTCAAGGATACACACAAAAATAAGAGATTGACTAAGATGAGTCTTTGCCCATGTTGCAAGAATTGAAGCAATTAGGTTATTTTTAGCTTATGTTTCATTTAAAGATTTTGTGGTGTATCAAATGGATGTAAAAAGTGCTTTCTCTATAGGAAGATTGAAGAAGAGGTGTATGTATGTCAACCACCAGGATTTGAAGATCCAGACTTTCCTAATAGAGTATATAAGGTTGAAAAAGCACTGTATGGACTACATCAAGCTCCTAAAGCTTGGTATGAAAAATTGTCAATATATCTGTTGGACAGTGGGTTTCAAAGAGGGAAAATTGACAAGACCTTATTTATCAAAAGGTACAAAGGTGATATTTTACTGGTTCAAGTTTATGTAGATGATATCATCTTTGGTTCAACAAAGAAGGAGCTATGCATTGCTTTTGAGAAGTTAATGCATGAGAAATTTCAGATGAGTTCTATGGGTGAACTTACATTATTCTTGGGATTACAAGTGGAGCAGAAGAAGGATGGCATATTTATTTGTGAAGATAAATATGTTGCTAAAATTTTAAAGAAATTTGGGTTTACAGAAGTCAAGACTGCAAGCACACCAATGGAAACACAAAAGCCTCTGCTCATGGATGAAGATAGTGAAGAAGTGGATGTTCATATGTATAGGTCAATGATTTGTTCATTGATGTATCTTACATCTTCAAGACCTGATATCACGTTTGCAGTGTGTGCTTGTGCTAGATACCAAGTCAATCCAAAGGTATTACATCTTTATGCTGTGAAAAGGATTTTTAGGTACTTAAAAGGTCAACCAAAATTGGGCCTTTGGTATCCAAAAGATTCTCTTTTTGATTTGGTAGCATACACTGATAGTGATTATGCTGGAGCAAGCTTGGATAGGAAGTCTACAACAGGAGGTTGTTAATTCCTTGGATGTAGATTAATATCATGGCAGTGCAAGAAACAGGTAGTGGTTACAAATTCCACAACAGAAGCTGAGCATGTGGCTGCTTCAAGTTGTTGTGGACAAGTGCTTTAGATTCAGAATCAACTACTTGATTATGGGTATAATTTTATGCATACCAAGATCTTTATTGACAATAACAGTACTATTTGCATAATTAAAAATCCTGTTTTTCATTAAAAACAAAGCATATAGAGATCAGACATCATTTTATTAGAGATTGCAATGAAAAGAAATTGATTCAAATGGTCAAAATCCATACACTGACAAGAATGTTGCAGATTTGCTTACAAAAGCTTTTGATGTAAGTAGATTTCAATATTTGATTGCTAGTATTGGAATGCTAAATCTTTAAAGTCTTTTATCTCTTTATGTTTGCGTAGAGTTTTGTATGAATTAGTACTGTTATTCACGTCATTAAAAGTTTCTGTTTTTTTTTTTTTTATTTTATGCTGTTTTAAGTATAATTAATATTGCTGGTTATACTTAATACTGCTGAGTTTCTACTGTTACTTATACTTAATATTGTTAGGTATAATTAATACAGTGATAATTGTAAAAATTGCTATGGCTTGTGTTTTCTTGGTTTTTGGGCTAACATTTTGCAGGAAAAGCAAAGAAAAGTGTTAGATTGATGATGGGAAAGCTGTTTGGAATGGAATTGAAGTTAATACTAGTGACTCAAAGTTAATGCTGCTAGGCATAACTTACTACTACTGAGTTACTACTGTTGGGTTGTTAAGGGTATTTTCCATAAATACTTTGATTAAATTGATTTCAATTAATCAATCAATCAATCAATTAATCGATTTCATTCTTTCAAATACTCTCCAATTACAAACCCTAACTCAATTTTATCATCCATTATCAAAACCCAACATAATGACGACTTAAGTTGCAGATATCAAGAATATGCTCGCTGGGTTTTTGTCTAAACCACAAAGAGTAATGTGGTTTGAACAAATTTTGGATTTTTTTGATGCACAACCTATAAGGTATGCACTAACACTAACGATTAATCCTAATATATATTTCTTGCATTGAACAGTTCTGGTCTACTGTCATGGCCAAAACTATCAATTAGGAAGAATAGTTACATGCCCTAGTAGATGGCAAAAAGATAATCATCACTGAAATATCTGTTAGAAGAGATCTTCAACTAGCAGATGAGGAAGGTGTTGATTGTTTACCAAATTCTACCATTTTTAAACAACGTACATTGATGGGGAATGAGAAAATTTCACGCAAAACTATAACTTCTTTTATCAACCATTCTTTTCCCTCACAATGGAAATTTCTAATTCATACTATTTTACAGTGTCTAAGTCCAAAGACTACTGCCTGGAATGAGTTTAGTAGTACTATGGCATCTGGCATTATCTGCTTAGCTACAAACCAGAAATTCAATTTTTCAAAATTCATTTTTCAAGTATGATTAGAAACTTGGATAATATGTCTCGCAAATTTTTGATGTATCCAAGGTTTATACAAATATTTTTGGATCAACAACTTGATGGGATGTCAACTCATAAGAGAATATATATTGCACCCTCTCACACAAAAAAGATTTTTGGAAATATAAGAAGGGTAGGCAAAGGTTTTTCTGGTAGAGTAACACCTTTATTTCAAATAATGGTGATACAAAACCAATCACAATTAGGTGAAGGTTCATCAATTCTAACTGATCCCCATCACACACTATAACCTTTGCCCTTTTTGTGTTCTGAATATTTCATTAATAGTACTTTGACTATTTGACTTTAGTTTGTTTATTCAGATTTTATACCATGTTGACGATGATGATTTTTGTGAGAATTATGTCGAATTAAAGGTTTATTGTGTTAATAATCCCTTTTGGAACGGTATTATTTGGTTTTTTGTATTCTGGGTGGTTTGACCTGTGAATTTTAAGAAATGCCAAAAAACGAATTTGACACGTCCGTTAATGTCCAAATGAGTTTTGAAGGATGTAAAGTGAAAATATGTCGTGTGAACACTCTAGGTTAATGGAAAAGTATTTTTAAAGTGAATAAAAATGCTAATTAACTTTGGGGAAAATTTTATAGTTGAGTTTTACGAGTATTCAAGTGATTTCGACACAAAAAGAAAAACCCGACACCCCATAGGATGCTAGTCGGTCAAGAAGTCAAGGGAGGGAGCAAGATGACTTAATTTTAGCTTATGTGTCTAGAATTGGTACATAAAGATGCCTTACACTCCCCATTATCCCATAGTCCTCATCATTTTTCATTAAAAAAACACATACACCTTGGTGTGTGCTTGTGTTCGTCCGCCCCTCACCAACAACAATCCACCATAAAAATTTCAACTTTTATCAAGAACGTGATATTCTGGGTTGATACGAGTGTTTGGGTATTCATTTAAACAACGTTTGGGTTGTCCGGTTCATGTCGAAATATACATTTTTAAAGATTTTCTTGTAAGTTTCCAAATTTAAATTTTGTTTGTCCTTTTTTGGGTTTATTTTGATGCATAGATGTTAGTTGTACAAATTGATCGTTGTGAAAATCGATTTTTGGAAACGAAACAAAAGAAAAGGGTGTGTTTGGTTCGTGTAATAAAAGAAAGAAAAAGAGGGTTTTTGTAGTTTTGATGTTGTGGTCATGATGGTTGAATAATATATGTTGCTAAATAGCTTATTTTTGATAAGTAGCTTGTATGGCTTATTCGGGCTTATTTTTAAGCTATTTCTTGGCTTATTTGGGCTTATATGCCACGTATAGTTTCCCAAAATCACTAGGAAAGTGATTTTGATTATTTTTGTGTTATGAAGTATGTTGTGGATTATTTTTGAGGCTTATGGTAGTAACCAAATGCGATACATAGCTTATTAGCTTACTTTCAAGCTTAATATATGTATTTTTGAGCTATTAGACACACGACCCAATAAGTCCATTTAAGTCGTGGATTAATGGAGGGGCTTATTGTGGTTTGGATTATTTTCTACATATTAGTATGAGCTTATATATGTAAATGGACCTTGGTTTTGGACTTGGATAGTATTTTGGACTTATAAATGTCCTAATGGACCCTTGTTGGGCCTTAAGGCCCAATAAGCGATATTTAGTCGTTATGAGAGTTTTGTCGGACTTTTGAAAGTGGAAATGTATTTACGAAGTGATATTGAACGGTATTTTGGGAAAAATGTTTTAGTAAACGTTAAAGATTGAGATTTTAGAATTTTGTCGAAAAGTGTCGAATTTGTGAAAATTGTTGAAAATGAGGTTTGAAACCTTGAAAAACGTTGTATAAACGTACGGGTCATGTCAAAATTTCGTAAAAAGTTTATACTTAGAAATTTTCCTAAAAACATGATTTTTGATTTTAAATAATAAAATATTATTTAATTATTTTATTTATTTAATAAATTAACTAAAAGACGAAAAATATAATTTTTCTCGAAACATCTCTAATGTGTTTATTAGGAGTAAACGTTTCATTTTTAACCGTATTATGATTATTTTGAAGTGACTAAGGTTTTACCGATGGATTGTCGAAAATATATTTATGATTATATATTATAAATATTTATTTATATTACTTATCTATTTTCTCTAAATAGTATAAGTATGTATTATCGGGGAATGAGATTGATGTGATAATGGAAATATGTCATCAACCATCACACCACTAAATTGTTTTGGGTAATTGTACAACGCGTTTAAACTCTATGCATCAAACGTAAGGATTGTTTGGAATTGGATGATTAAATTGAGACATTAACTCGACTAGGTCGTGTGCGGGCGCCATTGCATTTGCTTGTGTGATTGAGATTGGATTGCTAAAGACTTGCTCGAGGTGAGTTATCGTAGCCCCACTTTTTACTGTTTTTCCGTTGGGGGAAAATGATACTCAAATGTGTTTTGAATTGAACTGTGTGAAATGTGGTTTTGTTTTTGGGACAAGATATGTGCTTATGACTGTTATGTGAATATTATGCATGATTATTGGATCGGATGGGTACGCCTACCCAGTGTTGTGAGATTATTGGATCGGATGGGTATGCCTACCTAGTATTTGTATGATTATTAGAGCGGATGGGTACGCCTACCTAAGTTTGTGTGAGGTCCTGCCCTAATATTAGTGCTCCAGCTGGTAGGCCCTTCAGGTGCGTAGGTGACATATTGTGGTTGACTAGCGGGGATGATATGTCTTGGATTGTTAGCATATATTCACTGTCATATAGCACTATTGTCCACTGTTGAAATATTAGCACAACTTTTGGATTTAAGGTCAAACCTACGAGCTCACCAACATTATTGTTGATGTTTTCAAGTATGGAATAAGTTTAGTAGTACTATGGCATCTGCAATTATCTTTTTGGCTACAAATCAGAAGTTTAACTTTTCAAAATACATTTTGAAAGTATGATTAGAAACTTGGATAATGTGTCTGGAAAATTTTTGATGTATCCAAGGTTTATACAATTGTTTTTCGAAAAACAACTTGATGATCTGTCAAATCATAAGAGAATTTATATTGCGCCCTCTCACACTAAAAATATATTTAGAAATATGAGAAGGGTAGGCAAAGGTTTTTCTTGTAGAGTAACACCTTTATTTCAAACAATGGTGGTACAAAACCAATCATAATTGGGTGAAGGTTCAACAAATCCAACTGACCCCCATCACACACCCACCTTTATTCAACCATCTCCTCAACCTCAAAAGACACAACAACCTAGGACGCCTAAAAGAAAGGACGCTCAGGTACCTCAGTCTAGTGATCATATTGAAAATGTTACAGATGAGGCTGTCTATAAGGAGTTGGGTGACAGTTTGGTAAGGGTTGCCACTAACTAAAGCTTCTAGCTTAGAAGCAGAGCAGGATAGTGGTAACATAAATAAGACCTAATCTAAGGCAACACCTAATGAATCTATTTCCTAAGGAACTAATTCAGGTGGTGGTCCCAGGTGCCAAGAAACCATGGGGGATACTATTGCTCAAACTAGGTTTGAGAGTGTATATAAACATTCTAATGATTCACTGCTCGCAAGAGGTAACACACTTCGAAGTGATGAGGATAGACTTAAAACTTGGATAAATTGGAATGCATATGTACCATTTTACAAAACCGGGTTCTTGATTTGGAGAAGACAAAGACCACTCAACATAATGAGATTGCTAGTTTGAAAAGGAGGGTTAAGAAGCTTGAAAAGAAAAATAGGTCAAGAACTCGTAGGCTGAAGAGATTATACAAAGTTGGTTTGACTGCTAGGGTAGAATCCTCTGATAATGAAGAAGGTTTGGGTGAGGATGCATCCAAACAGGGGAGGATTGATGTTATTGATGCAGATGAAGAAATTACCCTGGTTAGTGTTCATGATGTGAATGTTTCTGCTAGTGAGGAGGTGTTTGCTACAACTATTGATGATATTACTTTGGCTCAAGTACTTGAAGAAATGAAAAGTACAAAACCCAAGAAGAAAGGGGTTGTTATACAAGAGCTAGGTGAATCTACAATAACAATATCTTCTATCTTCACAACAATCACAAGACAAAGGTAAAAGGATATTGATAGAACTTGTGAAGCCTATGAACAAGAAAGATCTAATTAGGCTTGATGAAGAAACTGCTTTAAATTTACAAGCTGAATTTGATGAAGAATAAAGACTTACAAGAGAGAAACCTGAAAAAGAAAAAGAAGCCAATATTGCCTTGATTGAAACCAGAGATGATATACAGACAAAGATTGATGTTGATCATCAATTGGCTGAAAGAATGCAAGCACAAGAACAAGAAGAGTTGTCTATTAAAGAAAATGCTACATTATTTCAACAACTCTTAGAGAAAAGAAGAAAGAATTTTGCAGCTAAAAGAGCAGAAGAGAAAAGAAACAAACCACCGACAAAAGCTCAAGAGAAAAAGATAATGTGTACTTACCTAAAGAACATGGAAGGATACAAGCTCAAAGATTTGAAATTGAAAGAGTTTGATTCTATCCAAGAGATGTTTGACAGAGCATTCAAAAGGGTAAATACATTTGAAGACTTTAGAACACAGTTGGTGAAAGGAAAAGAAAAGAGAGCAGGAACAGAGCTAAAATAAGAGATTACAAAGAAGCAAAAGGTGGAAGATGACAAAGAAATAGCAGAGCTTAAATAGTTAATAAAAATCATTCCAGATGAAGATGAAGTAGCAATTGATGCTATACCTTTGGCTGTTAAGTCTCCAAGTATTGTTGGCTGGAAGATCTATAAAGAAGGAAGAAAAAGCTATTATCAAATAATGAGAGCTGATAGAAAGTCTCAAATGTACATGTTCTTTAGTCAAATGCTAAAAAGTTTTACATAGGAAGCTTTATGAAGATCTGTACAAGTTGGTAAAAGCTAAATATAAGTCAACAAGACCAGTGGAAGACTTGGATTTGTTGTTATGGGATGATTTGAAAACAATGTTTAAACCACATGTAGAAGATAAAGTATGGAGGAATCAACAAGAATACAAAGTGTTGAATTGGAAGTTGTATGACTCCTGTGGAGTACATTCCTTAATGATGCAACATGTGCAGATTTATATGTTGGTAGAGAAGAAGTATCCCCTTGCACCACTTACACTTTCAATGATGTTGGAAAAGAAGCTTAAAATGAACTATGAATGTGAAATAGCTTATCAGCTTCTTAATTAGTCATAAAATAGCTTAAGAAGTAAAGAAGTGTTTGGAAGCATCCTCCTAGTATTGATGAAGCTTTAAATGAAGAAACTTTATGATTTTGTAGAAGAATATCAAGTTTAGGGGAGGATTGTTGGGATTAAAAGTCTTCTTGATGTTATTTGAATTACTACTGCTCATGTTTATGTTAATGCTGCTTAGCTGGATTTAGTGCTGCTCATGAACTTCAAAGAAAATATGCTAAGTATTTACTACTACTAGTACACAGTTACTACTGCTAGTGAATATTAGTACTGCTAGTGAAAATATGCTAAGTGTTTACTACTGCTAGTACAAAGTTACTACTACTAGTGAATATTAGTATTGCTCAAGGTTAAGACTGCTCAGAGATAAGTTAATGCTGCTGAGGTTAATAAGTTAGTACTGTTTGATTAGTTAGTACTGCTTATATGATATGTATAAGTATTTGTTTATAAGTAAAAGATATATTGTGGGGGGGGGGGGGGGGAGGGAGGGGGGGGGGGTGGGGGGGGGGGGGGGGGGGGGGGGGGGGCTAGGGGGGGGGGGGGGGGGGATGATACTTAGGAAAGTATTGTAAGCCGACTAGGACTCCTTGGTGTATAAAAGGAGGTCTTAGGGCATAGAGTCTGATATACAATTAGACGTATAATTCATAGCTTCAAGGTCTTTGTAACCCTAATACTTTGAGAGTATTCGTATTATTATCATTAATAATATTGGAGCTTATTTTTTGAATTGTATGTTCATTGAATTACTATTTCATTAATAATTCTTCTTAATATTAAAGATTAGATTCCGCATAATCTTTAATACATTCAAACATAGTTTCTACTATAGTTGTGTTAGATTTATCTAATATAACTAAACCTTAAACAAGCTTAAGGAATTTGATCTATTAAAGTGGGATCAACACTAAAAGGTTTAAAATTTGAAATATCAAAATGAAAAGGTTTTAAATAGTTCAAAAAATTCACAAATTTTAAAAGTATTTAAAACTTAATAACTTTTTCAAAACGTATTAACATTTTCAAAAATCATGAAAATGATCGAGATTATTTAAATGAGTATTAAAACGGATATAACTGATTGTGTAAATTTTATACGATTTTTAAAATATCTTGTAAACTTAATCTCAAAACCGTGAACTTAGATGATTAGATCATTGACTTAGTTTGACCATGTCTATGGATTTTTACTGTTAACTTTGACTGTGTCGCTGACCATTGACCATTGACTTTGACCGTTGACCAAGTTTGACTTTCTCAATCCCATGCTTATTAAGTTCTTTTGATATGAAATTGATTATGTTTCAATGAGAATAAATACATGTTTTGTCTATTATCTGTGATAATGTCAAAAATAGTTTAACAAATATTTCTATATCGAATGACATGTCAGTGATCTATGTTGCATTCGGTCTAGGGTATTCTCTTACGTTGTTATCATCGTTAGGGTTACATCTGTTTAGGTATTTAAAAATCCGTTGTTAGCAGCTTATGACCCAGTATCTACATAGATATAAGAATATTTTGAAATAAACTATCTTTCTCATTAAATGTGTTATATTTGGATATATCTCTCGTAAATTTCACCACTGTGCACTAGGGTATTATTTATAATACTCATGCTCTATCTTCGGATTAAGCCCACTAGTGAAGTGGATTTCTATACTAGTACTTGTACTACGTGTCGTTTTCCTAAGGCACTTAATCTCATTCGAGATGATTTTCCAAAAATAATAGTAATGATGTGTGCAGATTTTATAAACTTTTTGCTACAGATTTTTACACGTCATTATCTATTAATTTTCAACATAACACAATGCCTTTGCAAACTGAATCTCCAAGTCAAAAGTTCTTTTGAGTCTACTTTGAAATAATTTGACCAAGAGCTACTGAAAAATCAGGATGGCTATTAGGGCTAGTTATCACCTAAAAGCTGATAATGTATCCCTTTAGCAAATCAGTGTATCTTCGGGGCTCAAAGTCACTTTATTAAAAGGAAAACTCATTCTCATGCGAAACAATCATTTTCTGAAAAGTTTTCTTTCCATACAAATGATGCTATTTCTCTAAAGATTGGTTAAGATGAACACTTTTAAAGCATGAGAAAATTGAAAATTCTCGTTTATTCTTCCATCTTTTATCTCGTAGAAATAGTATCTAAAACTTAATCTTAAGTGAGGATAACTAAAAACAGAACGAGAGATAAAAATCGTATGTGAAAAGAAAAGAGCATACGTCTTGTGTCAGCAAAAGCAAGAATAAAGGCACATGAGAAAGAAAAATGACATAAGTATGGACAAAAAAGAAGTTTATTTTTTTATTTTTTTTTTTGGCCTAGTCCATACAAAACAGACATAGTGAATAAAAATAGAAAATGAAATAAATGTTCTTAAGTTTGTATTCATGTGAAACTAATCAAAGTTTGGATCTTATTCTCATAATTCAACATGTCAAGAACAAATTCTCAAGCTAAAATTGTCTCTAAAGAACAGTTGGTTCCACGTGCTAACAGACTTGTCATCAAGCAGAACAACCAGCGTGTCGCTTTAGATTCACATATCACCGATACAATGTTGAGATTTGTCGTTGAAATTCTAAGACACCACAAGCTATACAAGCCAGTTTCCTTAACTACAACTGTGTCGATCATCTATCTATACCAATTGTGTTTTTGTATTATTTTTATGGTTATGTTTTATTTATTTGAGGACAACCATTAATCACAACAAAAACAATCATACATTCACTTTCGAACTAGACACTCATACTTTCACTCTCACACCTAGACTACTTAGAACTGTATTGCAGATGCCTCCTCCTGATCCCAACAACACTTATACCAAAGATGATTGGTGTTTCAAAAATGGTCGCTACAAGACTTCATCAACCATGGAGAGCTATTTTGAGTGTTCTCAATAGAAGTATTACGGGAAAAGACTCAAGTTGGGACACAGTTAGACTTCCAATACTTCAGATACTATGGGGTATCGTTTACTCTGCCAATTTGGACTTCGCATCATTAATTTAGGATAAATTTGAATGGCAAACAGTTAAAAGATCATCCAGACCATCAAAGATGTCTAAACTATTGTACACCCGCTTCACTAAGCTTATCATTAACCATTTCCTATCAAACAAAAAAAGTATTCCTCGCAGATCAAGTTCCAAGTTGCACAGTTCACAAGACGATCAACCCATAACTAAATTGTCAAATACTGTTAAAGATGACTACAAGTTTGGAATGGAGATTCCCGATACAATGATCAGTAATGCAATCAAGAAGTTAGCAGGATATAAATTCTATATTGCTAAGAAAGTGGAAAGTAAGAATGCTAAAATTGTTGATAAACCAGAAGAGCAACAGGTATCTCCAGTCAAAAGTGGAAGAAGAAAATGATTTATGTGTTATGGTGATCAAGTAGCGAATGTCCCCAACAATGTAACACCCCCAAATTGGATCGCAACGGAATAAGGGTCCGGGGCGTGTTACTTCTCAGATCAATAACACAAGATGTATATAGAACGACCAAAAAGTCATTTAAAACTGATACATTGGATTTAACAAAGTATTTGTTACATAAGCCGAAGCTTCACTTGTTTACTTGTTCAAAATACAAAGATTTCTAGCCCATAACAGTTATACAAAATGTAATGCGACAAAATCTTTAATGCATGATATCCAAATCAAACCACCAATGTATCCCTTGTTACCTCGTGCTTTACTGATCCCCTGAAAACATTGCGTTAAAATGTCAACAATAATGTTGGTGAATCATAGTGTTTTGATAAATCATATATGTAGACTACAAGATTTCCCAAGTGTATATAATGCAACAGATGCAGAACATCATAAAAATGTAATTACGATGCCCTAGAGCTCATTGACAATGAGCTCGACATAAATGAATACCATATAAATGGCCTACATTGCCCGTGATGATGTTCTAACCCGCAATTTCCGTTTTAAGCCTGATTTGGTAAAATTGTGTTTAATAAGTTAAAACGTTTATAATTTCCGTTGTAGTAAAACTGGCGTAACTTTTTCGTTTTAAGCCTGATTTTGACGTTTCTTATGCCCACGCTTTCGTATTAGGACGAGTTATCATAATTTGACATTTTAATAGTTTTAATCCCCTGATGAACAGTACTTTTTAGTATTCACGCCAATATAAGTATTTTTATAGTTTTAGTTATCGTAAAACCCGTAAACGTCGTATTTTATTCGTTATAGCTCCGTTTTTAGCGATTCTTTCGAGCACGTTCTTGTAATTGAAAGTTCTATTTATTTATGAGGTTTACAAAAATAAATATTTCTGTCATGAATAGTAACTTTTATAAAAATAGTTTTATAAAAGTATTAGTTGTCGTAAACTCGCGAAATTCATAACTCGTTCGTTATTAATTGAAAATTTTCATTTCTTATCAATTTGGAATCTTTTTGGAATCGTCATGAGGCGTACTATTTTAAAAAAATATAAAATGGACAGGTTGTATGTCGAATTAAAACAAAAAGTTAGGATGTCCTTTTTGATTCCAAATGTAAACTTTGTTTCTATAACTTTCATGTAAATCATTAAAAACCCTAATATTTCATTAACACTTTTTAAGCTTAACCAAGGTTGGTCATCACTTATACTTCCATTATAACCTTATTTTAGTGTTCATATGACATCACTAAAAGTCCATAAACAAGATTAACATGTCATTTGCATTACTTTTACTTGTAACATATTAAGTAAACTTTATAAACCCTAATTTATACATGATCATTTTTACACTTAACCAACATGGTATAACACTTCTAGATCCATTTTAATATGATATTATCAACCTAACATCATATGAAAAAGTGTACAAAAGCATAATCACAAGTAAAAATTCCTTTTACATTTTCAAAAGTCTTAAATGGTGATTTTTCTATATAGAACATCATATACATATAAAATCATGAAAATGAAAAGATAAAGGTTTTAGGTAACCTTAGTGATGAATGATGATGATGAGAAATATGTGCTAAACCCTTGTTTAGACTTTAAACCCAAGCTAGCAAGCTATGAAAACCCTAATTCAATATGAAACCCTAATCTTGATTTCTTGCTTCAACACTTGTAAACCCTTAACCAACCCTTTGCAAATACCTTAGGATGTCTTAGGAATGAGGTGTGTATGTGTGTATGCTCTTAGAAAATCAAAGTATGGATTGCTTAAATGGGGGTTTGTTTGTCGTGGCTTATTGAAGGAAAAAGGAGAGAAAAGAGTTGGTTTTTGTAAGTGAAGTGTATTGTATGTTTATTCTTTCTCTTGCTAGCACTCTTATATATTAATATGACTAGCATTGTAAGTATTATCAAGACTAAAAGACTAAGAAAAAGGTAGCAAGGGGGGGGGGGCAACTTTGCATGAATTAGGGGTGAATAGATGGTCAATATTACTATGCATTACCAACTCTAAGTGTACATCACCTAGCTCATAAATGGAAATGTTTTCTTGTCATGTAAAAGTAGGGATTATCCCATGATAATAAGGAGAGTGTTGGCTTGCCATTTTCTTTGTAAGTAAGAAAGTATTACTTGAAATGAAAGTATAATGTATCATGTAAAGTGTAGTTTCTTTTAGAATGCATACTTGTAAAATTGAATAAGTCTTGCTTGCTTCCTATATATATATGGGACGTGTATATGTATGTGCATATGGGTAAAGTTTTGTAAACTTTGGCCATTGAAAATAATAATAGGCATTTGTTGAAGCGTAGGAATATTTTTGTGGTTCCGGGTATGCCTAAACTTAATTTATCGCGAAACGTAAACACTTTACGTAGCCGATAAAAATAAAATGAACAAAGACCATAATCATTCTCAAAATAATTATTTAATACTTGATTGATGTAAACGCTTAATTGTTTGGTGCCCGTTTACATTGAACGCTAATTTTTAGCTTACGCGATTTTACTTAATACATGAAATTACAAGCAAACGCGTACGACACTAAAAATAAATAGTAGATTTATCGACGTCGTCAATGACTTGAAAACACGAGGTGTTATACCGAGGAAATCCTATAAGCAACCTATAATATAGTGTTGCATCTTAGGTTTATAAATAACGCGCGAATGAATGTAAATGAAGTTTTTATAAAGTTTATATTGATTTATACATTGTCGTTCCCATGTGAACTCAGGACCTCTCTTAGAGTTCCATCGAACCTTGACTAATGAGATGCGGCTTCACTTCAACCATTTAACTTCACGGTCCATTATCTTAACGGGTTCCTCAACAAACTGAAGCTTGTCATTAAAATGAAGTCCATCCAAACGGAACGGCTAATGGTTTATCGGCATA
The DNA here is from genome assembly GCA_026074375.1 of Tanacetum coccineum. NCBI lineage: Eukaryota > Viridiplantae > Streptophyta > Magnoliopsida > Asterales > Asteraceae > Tanacetum > Tanacetum coccineum. The sequence goes on along the minus strand of BQNB010018925.1, from coordinate 16,250 downwards.
ACACTTTTTCAAGTTGGATACATGAAATGTGTTGTGAACCCTGCTTAGTTCTTCTGGAAGCTCGAGCTTGTAAGAAACCTCTCCAACCTTTTCTAACACCTTGAAAGGTCTGACATACCTGAGGTTTAACTTCCCCTGTTTGCCAAAACGTACGACCCCTTTCCAAGGCGAAACTTTAATAATAACTTTATCCCCGACTTGGAATTCCATCGGTTTACCCTTCAGATCGGCGTAACTCTTCTGTCGATCACGAGCGGCTTGCATCCTTTGCTTGATTTGGACGATTTTCTCAGTCGTCTCTTGATTAGTTCTGGATCGAGGATTTGAGCTTCTCCAACTTCGGTCCAACAAACAGGTGAACGATACTTTCGACCATAAAGTGCTTCGAATGATGCGGCCTTGATGCTAGCGTGATAGCTATTGTTATAAGAGAATTCAACTAATGGTAAGTGATTAACCCAACCTTTTTCGAAATCGATCATGCAAGCACGCAACATATCCTCGAGAGTTTGAATGGTCTTCTTGCTTTGCCCGTCTGTTTTTGGATGGTACGCAGTACTCATATCCAAATTAGTACCTAAAGCATTCTGAAGTGACCTCTAGAAGTTGGATGCGAACCTCGAGTCGCTATCACAAATGATTGAAACAGGTATTCCATGTATTACATGCCTCGTAACAACCTCCTTTAGGTACATTCTTGCAAGTTTATCCATAGGACCAGTCTCTCTAAATCGGTAACGAAAAGATAGCAGACTTAGTGAGTCGGACAACACTCACCAGAAAGGCGTCGTAGCCTACGACGTCCTTAGGTGAGCTTGTGAACAAAATCTGATAGTGATGTTGTCCACTCCCATTAAGGAAAGCTTGGGTGTACTAACAATCCTGATGGCCTTTAGATGTTTTACTTAGGAAAAATATAATTTCAATTATTTTCTATTTTTTTTATATTAGCCTTTCAAACATTGAAAAAGAAGTTAACCGAAGCTCCAATTCTCATTGCTCCGAATTGGGACCAACCTTTTGAAATCATGTGCGATGCAAGTGATTATGCAATAGGCGCGGTCCTAGGGCAGAGAATTGAGAAGCATTTTCAACCAATTCATTACGCAAGCAAGACAATGACGGAAGCAGAATCAAACTACACAACAACCGAGAAAGAAATGCTTGCAGTTGTTTACGCGTTTGAGAAGTTTCGATCATATCTAATCATGAACAAGAGTGTTGTTTACACGGACCATTCCGCATTGAAATACCTTTTCAACAAAAAAGACGCCAAAGCACGATTGCTACGATGGGTCTTACTTCTTCAGGAATTTGATTTCAAAGTTATCGATACCAAGGGAGCTAAAAACTATGCAGCCGATCACCTCTCTCGTCTTGAAAACCTGTATGAGAATGTTTTTGATCCTAAAGAAATTAATGAAACTTTTCCTTTTGAAACATTGAACACGGTGACTTCTCATGATACCCCGTGGTTTGCCGATATAGCAAATTACCACGCGGGGAATTTTCTAATCAAAGGAATGTCAACCCAACAAAAGAGGAAGTTTTTCAAAGCATTACTTTTGGGATGATCCCTATCTCTTTCGTACATGTACAGATCAAATCATCCGTAAATGTGTATTTGGCCAAGAAGCTCTTGAAATTCTCAAAGCTTGCCATGAAGGACCCGCCGGGGGCCATCACAGTGCCAACATCACAGCTCGGAAAGTATTCGATGCCGGATTCTTTTGGCCTACAATTTATAAGGATGCCTACGAATTGATCAAATCTTGTGATGCATGTCAAAAACAAGGCAAAATCTCTCATCGAGATGAGATGCCTCAAAATACAATCCAAGTTTGTGAAATTTTCGATGTTTATGGTATCGATTTTATAGGACCTTTCCCATCGTCTAGAGGAAACAAATATATTCTGATAGCCGTCGATTATCTTTCCAAATGGGTTGAAGCAAAATCGCTCCCCACCAACGATGCTCGAGTAGTTGTTAAGTTCTTAAAATCCCTTTTCTCCCGATTCGGTGCTCCGAGAGCGATCGTAAGCGATCGTGGGACCTATTTTTGTAACGACAAATTAGATAAAGTCATGTCTAAATATGGTGTCACCCATCATCTTTCGACTCCTTACCACCCTCAAACGAGTGGTCAAGTTGAAGTCACGAATCGAGGTCTCAAAAGAATTTTGGAGAGGACGGTAGGAGAAAACCGTGCCTCATGGTCCGACAAACTAGATGATGCATTATGGGCTTTTAGAACCGCTTACAAGACTCCGATAGGATGCACTCCGTACAAGTTAGTCTATGGAAAAGCATGTCACTTACCAGTTGAACTAGAACACAAAGCATATTGGGCTCTTAAGCATGCCAACTTCGATTTAAAGACCGCGGGCGATCATCGAAAGCTTCAACTCAATGAACTTAGCGAGCTTCGTGATCAAGCTTACGAGAATTCGCTAATCTACAAGGAGAAGACAAAGAAACTACACGATTCCAAGATAAAGAACCGAATCTTCAATGTTGGTGATCAAGTCTTGCTTTTCAACTCCCGATTAAAGATTTTCTCCGGAAAGCTCAAGTCCCGATGGTCCGGACCTTTCACAATCACCGAAGTTTATCCTTATGGCACTGCCAAGTTGTCTCATGCCGATGGTTCGAATTTCAAAGTCAATTGCCACCGTCTTAAGCACTACTATGGAGGGGATACACCACCATTGGTTATCCCGGACCTCCAGACTTTCCCTAAGGACAACTAAATTCAGGGATCGAGTCGAGCTTGCGACTCGGTGATAAAAAACAAGCCGCTTCGTGGGAGTTCACCCCATGCTTATCCTTTCTATTTCCTTTCTATTTTCTTATCCAATGTGTTGTGTTGAGAGAGGCTTGTACTCTCTCCGATTTCTCGATGTTTGTTGCTTGTTTGTTGTGATTTTTGCAGGATTCTCCCAACAAATTCAATGAAGCCTCTCGTGTCCGGTTGATTTGTCCCGTTCAACTCGAGCTTCTCATCCTTTGTGTGAAATTAGTTTGGGGAGATCCATATCCTTTCATCATAATCGATTAACGTTTATCTTTGCATACCTCATAAACGGCTTAGATTTTCGTAGAGACCCGACTTTAAACATTGAGGACAATGTTTCGTTTTAGTTTGGGGAAGGGAATCTATCGATTTGATGTTGCTTGCTTATTGTTTTGTTCTCACGTACCCGTTTTCCCACAAAAATAGCAAAAATTTTAAATTTTTAGTCATATATATATTAAAAAAAAAAAGTGTTAAGACAAAAATGTAGGTTTTCCGTTGGTAAGAATAAGAAGTAATTTTTGACCCGATCGTACGTGTAGAGTTCTAGCTTTCTCCCTTAACAATTAATGATGATAGTTTGTGCTAGTCTCATGTAGACTTTAAACATGCTAGACTTGAAATCATTAGTAAAGGAAAAACTTGTTGCTTATCTCAAAGTAGATTTTAAATTATGCCGAGTTGGATTTTATTATAGGTAAGTTTTGCAATTTCTTTATTAGAGATTTTAAATTGCAAAGAATAAGAGATGATAGTGTTAATTACGAATTAGGATGCTAAACAAAGTTTATTTGGAAAACTTAAAGGCTTATAAGAATAACTTGTGATTTTTCTTCCCCGGAGTTCTTAAAATGATTAATTATACGTGTTCTCTTTAATTTTTACAAATTAGAGTTTTACTCTTAAAAGTCTAATCAACATATTCAAAGAAAAAGCTTTATCGATGATAATAGCTAATCATTTGTAAATAAGAATTTTAGTTCAAGTTTATACTTTGGTTTTCTTAAACGAAATTTTTCTATTTGCAAAAATAATGTGTTAATTAATCTCTAAAAAAAATTTTAAAAAAATCTATAAAAATAAAAAGGATGCAAGTTATAAATCCTTAGTGTTAATAATTAATATACAAACTCCATCGCAATAAAGTACATGGGCATTTGTCGGTTCGTTCCCGATGTGACATCGAAAGAAAGGGTGGAGGTTGTATATTTAGGGTTGGTATCATAATAAGTACACGAGCTCTTGTCGGAGGCGTGGCCGATGTGTCGTCGAAAGAAAAGTGATACCAATTCCTAGCCTAATAATGTAAATAGAAATAATAATGTTGCAAAGTTAGAAAATAAATAGTAAAAGTTTCATTTTCTAAAACCACAAGGCTTTTTCATCAGAAGTTCATGCGTTTCGATTAGTATTCTCCGGATGGGGTGTCAAAAGCCTTAACACTTACCCGATGACGGTGGGATTGCTAGAGAAGAAAGTCATTCATGGGACAAATGAACCAACGATGTCTTAGCTAAGGAGGTTTTTGTTTGCTTTGAGATGTGATCTTGCTAAGTAATTAACATATTAGCCCAAAAGGCCCATGTGTAAAGCTTGGTCGGATTTCAACTATCTAAATATGTGGATTTAATGGTTTAAATTAATTTGAACACGCACACCTAAATATATGATTTATGTCGGGAAGAGGAATTCATAAGTTGTAATTATAAGTAGTCTTAGCATCTTAGCTCGTAATCAACGGTGATCTTATTTTTTTTAAGCTTAGCATGGGAAAAGTGAAAAATCGGGGATGATGAAGTTATCTTTTAGACACTTAATTGTGCTTTTTATTCTATGATCCTTAAAGTTACCAATGAGGTAATGAAAACAATACATTATGCCAACACAAGAATAAGTTGTAGTTAGGTAGATAGTTATCAAGAAAAATCATAAAAAGAAAAAAAAAATTGAAAATGGGAAATCGGGTGTTTTATAACTTGTGATCTCTTAACTCTCTCAACAAAAATCTTTGCTACTTTTCAAAGGTTTAGTTTGGGGAAGTTTCGAGGTATTTGGTTATAAGGCATGTGATATTGCGTGAGGACACACAATCGTTTAGTTTGGGGAATTTTGATAAGTGTAAAATACATATATCCGTTCGCAAGCAATACTCGACGGTATAGCGCATGCGTCTCATCGTCTTGGGGGCACTCGTAGTTGTTTGAGTCGTTGCGTTAGGGTTAATACCTAAAATAACCCAATTAAACCCAAAACAGACCAAAAATGGCCAAAATATGCTTGTATTTATGTTATGTGTGTGCAGGTACGGATATATCAAAAATCACAAGAAGATAGTCAAAAACAGGCAAGCACGGACACGAGAATCAGAAGAGTACAAAAAGAAGCCAAAGAATCAAAGCCGAAGCCAGAAAAGTCAAGCCTCAGTCAAATCCAGTCAACATGGTCAAACATTGGTCAACAAAAGTCAACCAATAAAAGACAGAACCCAAAAACATTCCATTTTCACCCTCCAAGTTTCACAAAAATCCAAAAATAACCCCTCACCCCTTATTGGGCCTGAAAAACCCTAGGAAACCCTACCCGGATCCAAAAGCCCAAGTCCCTAGCCCACCACTCTTTTATAAAACAACAAGGACCTATACCGCCACTTTTTAAACTCCTTTTATAACTACAAAAAAAAGAAAAAGAAAGAGAGGGGTCATTTGTGTAATTATCCGAAACTACAACTGAATTACCTTTCAGTTAAAAATGGGCGCGAACACTGTTCACCCGTCTCCCCCATTTTTACCTTGGGTCAAAATCAAAGGGCTTTTTGGAATCTGGGGTCAGGAAAGGCAATTCCGAGTCTAATCATGGAATGCATGGTCAAATCAGTAAATCCAAGGCAATTCATTAGCTCTCTCAAGCTCTAAGCCACGTCATCAATGGAGAAGCACAAATGGAATATGGGTTTTGTACTATTTCTACTCACATAAGTAGCACAAGCTGTCACAATCAAAGAATGACAGCTTGGCAATCCTCTAGTGTCCACAAATGATCAAACGGCTCAAAATCATGATCTAATGATTTATTGAATGAATGGTGATGATTGAAAGAGCTTCCTTCCTGGGCAGCAAGGGATGCCTAGATGGCTTCATCAGAGGTATATAAAGCCCCACTATACACACAGCAAGAGCTTTTCCTTTCCTAGTTTTTTTTAAATAGCGTAATTTTTTGCTTTATTGTATTTCCTTTTTTATCAATTGAATTCCTTTTAAGAGTAATGTAATTCAGGTTATTTATTATAAAAAGTTAGTTTTAAATTGTATAAGCTCTCATTCCATTCTAATTATCCTCACTTTTACGCATAAAACCTCATAATAGCTTTTATAAGCCCAATTCAGCTCTCATGAGTCTATAAGCTCATGATAGAGCTCAACTAGACTTAATCATACTGTAATTTCAATAATCAGCTTTAAAAACCTTAATTACCTTTGCATTTTGGATTATTAGCTTATGGAAGGGGGATCTATAAAGGAAGGATCCCCATGGACTTATACCCTAGCTTATTAATAAGCTAGGGAGCTTGTAGCTGCCCTATTAGGGTCCTCTTGTTTAGCTAGAGGTACTTTGTAAGTTTCTCTTTTAATTCCTATAATTCTAGCCTTAAATAGTGGTATTATTGCCTTCTATATTTAGATCTGCTTATTTGCTTATTAAGTTTGCTTATTTTTGCATTATTTGGGTTTTATTTAGCTTAATAGTCACAATAGTTAATCTGTTTTTTGCTTTTCATAACCTAGATCATAGTTTTTATATAATCAGTCATTTAAGCTTTAAAAAACCAAAAATAAGTAAATTAGCTTAAATCTTAGATTAAAATTGACTTTATTTAGTTGTGATTCATGGATAATTAAGTTTGTTTAAAGTAGGTTTTTATCTGGTATTTAATACTTGTTAATTAGATTTGCAATATAAGCTGTAACTCAAACCTGTCATCACCTTAAAGGGGTGTTTGGAATAAGCTTCTTTGACCACAAATAGTCAAAGTGAGCTTTAGTTTTTCATTGAGTCAGTTTAAATTTCATTTAAAATTAATAATTAAAGAGTTTTTATAAGTTAGATTTTGAAAATGAAAAGATTAGAGCTTATTTTCATAATGTCAGCACCAGGGGAGTTTTTAGCTTAGTTTTGATAGCTTAAGTTTGATTTTTGCTCTTTGAGCTTTTGCTAGTGAATTTAGTGTGTTCATACACACTCAATAAGTGTAAGTAGTGCAGGTTTACCCTTCTTAGGTAAACTGCACTATTGTTTGCACTTGTGCAAAGTGCATCAGTACTAACAATAAGTTAGTACTGCTGTCATTTTTAGCTTAGTTTTTAGTTAAGTAAAAGTAGGTCTTAGGTTCTTAAATTCAAGTAGGATTTAGATTAGTTATAGCTTAATATAGATTAAGTCTTTAATCTTATTTTCTAGCTTATTTTCTTAGCTTAATTTGCTGTTAAAATTCACCAAAAAGCCAAAAGCACCAAAATAGTAGTTTCTTAAAATTGTTAAATTTAGCTTAAGTTACTTGTTTTTATTGCTTAAATAGTTAGTTTATAAGTAGTTCTTTAAGTCCTCTATAGCTTATAGTCTATTTTGCTACTTTGTGCTTTTTAGCTTAATGAGATTTTGTGCTTATTTTCTGGATTCTGAGGTGGCTTTGTTTCCTCATCATTTTCAGTAGCTTAAAAGTAGTTAAGCTTCATTTTCCTTTTCGTTCATAGATAAGCCATGTCATAATCTTTCTAAATCACTTTTCCTTTTTTTCAAAAATGAGCTTAATTTGAGACTTTTTGCAAGTCAAAAAGCATAAGTGAGCTTAACTCACTTGTTTCTGTAATCAGCTTATAGATAAGCTCTTATTGAGCTTATCTGTGAGTTTCAGCCCATATAGCTTTTATTAACTTTGTTCCCACCAGCTTTTTCTAAAACTTTGTTTTTTTGAGTTTTTCATTTTAAGCACTTTTTAGATCTTCAACTTATTTTTAGGCTTAATTAGGACTTTGAGTTAAGTCGGGTTGGGCCTCAGGGTAGAAATTGTAATTTTTAGGTTTTATAGTTTGTCCCTCTATTAGTTATTTTGTTACTCTGTTAGTCTTTTAGGTCTTTGCATAGTTAGACCTTAGGTTAGTTAATTAATTAGTTTTTATTCTAGTTTTATTAATTAATCAGGATAGATTTTAATAAGTTTATTATGTTTTTTAAAAGTAAAAAATTAGGTCTTTTAATTCTTTATAAATTTCTGCCGATTTTCTTTATTTAGTGTAATTTTTATAAATTTTTTTTAGGATTTTATTTTTAATAGTTTTATTATTTTTATAGTTTTTAATTAGTTTAAATTTTAGAAAAATCATATCTAAAAATCTAAAAAGCCAAAAATAGTAATTCTTTTTTCTAAAAATTTACTTTTACTTATTTTATTTAGGAAAAATATAATTTCAATTATTTTTATATTTTTTATATTTTCTAGGATTTAATTAGTTTTAAATAGTTTTTAATTCTTAAAAAATTCAAAAATAATCTAAAAAATATTTTTCTTTTTCTTAAAATTTTATTTTATCATAATTTAGGTTTAGAAACTTAATTTGCAATTTTAGGGTTTAAATTTAGTAGATTTGCTTAATTGTTGCGTTTTATTTGTTTCCCGTATTAGTTTAATTGTTTAATAGTTTTTAATTGTCCATTTTAATTGTTGCTTTAGATTATCAAATCATCAATTCGCTTATTCAAATCATAATCCAAGCTTAATCAGAGTTTTCAATTCACTAGTCGTTGGGGAAGGAAACGACCAGGAGGGGTTGATTTTTTCGTATTTTACCCGGTTAAATATACGTATTATATATTATATTATATATATCTTTGAGAGTGAAAATTTCCTTAGGGAATTTTCTTAATTGCTCTTTTAAAGTATTATATTTTATATATATTTTGGGTATATAAAACTTTTTACACCAATCAGCAGCATGCAACTCTCTAATCTCTGACATCTGACCCAGTACGGTAGTGCGTAGTGACATAACCTCTCCGCGGGCAAGATCACTCGCATCCATCGATCGCCTCCAAGCCTCTCGGGACAATCTAGCCTCTGTCTCCATCTGATGACGTGTATATGCATGTGCTCGTCTGTCTCTAAACAACATATTGAGCCGACCAGCCAATAGCTGTCTCTGACTCTGCTCATCGTCTAACCTCGTATAAATCTCATCCGTGTCTTGCCTAACCCTAGTCTCAAATGCTATCATATGTCGACCCAACTCCGTGTCAGTACTAACTGGTGCCCCCTGAAGGGTCTCAACTATCTCGTCCCATGAGTCGGTGATCCCATATCCAACCTCTCTCTCCGGATCACGCCTGATCTCCCTATCTATAGTAGCTACAAAGCCATAGTCTGCCCTAAGACCTCTAGCCGGTCTAGCAGCAGCAGCAGATAAGCTCTCTCCTACCTCGTATCCAGGACCAAGAGCGATACCTAACCTCTTCTGAGGTGGTAAGGTAACCTCGGGTCTGTCCTCCCTACGACTAGCAGAGGGTAGTAGCAATGGTGGTGATGAAGTAGGAACTGATATGGGCAAGGGTGGTGGTATCCCTAATGATGGTGCATCTGGTCTGGTGGGGGAGAGTATGAAGGGTGGTGGTAATGGTAGAGAATGGGAAGTAGATGCGGCCTCAGCTCTCATCCAGATCATAGCAGCTTGATAACCCAATGAACGAATGGGGCTAGGAGGTGGTGTTAGAGATAACACAGGTAAGGGTAGTGATAGTGGTAGTAATGGAGAAGGTATCTGGGGAAGTGGTGAAGACCATGGGGAGAGTGGTGATGATGGTGGCGTAGATATAGCGAGAAGTCTGGCAACCTCTGCATCAGACCATACTGGTGTAGGTACTGGAGCTGGAATAGAAATCCTAGCTGTCACACGATATGCAGGGTGTGGTGGTGGTGTGGCCGCAGACTCATCAGTCTCGAACGGCTCTATCTCCTCCGCAGATAGGGCCTGATCAGTAGCTGGTAAAGCAACAACTACAGAGTCGGCAGGAGCTAGGTGCTCCTCCTTCTCCTCATCATCAGCCTCGATGTCCATGTCATCATCCTCTGATGACCCCTCCTCGTCATCGCCGCCATCTCCTCCATCGGCAGGATAATCGACAGGGTTCCTCTCGGGGTCACTCATTTGTCATCCTCCTGCCGGGGTTCTGCCTTAGGATCGGACTCCGAGACATAGTCAGGTAACTGAGCAGTGGGTGAGGCATCCTCAGCAACAATCTACATCTCGCATCGCTCTGGGCCTGGAAACATAATCTGGCGAGGTGGTGCCTGCTTGGCTCCTTAGGCTAGGACACTAATTGGATGCGGGTGGGGCCTCAGAGCGGCCTCCACGTATAGGTCCTCTGGCATCCCAAGCAGCTCAAGGTACTCGTGATCATCGGCTCTCGGTGATCCTATGTCTGATAAACCCTCAAATAAGCTGGAAACCTCCGTGTATGTAACCCCCGATTCATCCGAATTGAAGACTGAATCTGAAAATTCAAATAGCTTATTTTAGTAATTAATATAAGACTTTCTTATAGTAATATAATTTTATCATAACACTGTATATCAATATGAATGCATCTAGGTCCAATCAACTAATGCAACGAGTAGTGTATGCATGATGTATGCCACATATGGATTTGTCCGTTGTTAAAAACTCTTTGTATATAATTCGATTGTTTGGAAAAACGGTTATAGTCCAGCAAAAAACATTTGACTGGTTCTCTATAACCGTGCTCTTGATACAATCTGTAACCCCCCAAATTGGGTCGCAGGGAATAATAAGGGTCCGGGGCGTGTTTACTTCTTGATCAATAACACAAGATGTATATAGAACGACCAAAAAGTCGTTTTTAAAACTGATACAGTAGATTTAACCAAAGTATTTGTAAATAGCTGAAGCTGTACTGTTCACTTGTTTAAAATACATAGATTTCTAGCCATAACAGTTATAAAAAATGTAAAGCGACCAAAATCTTTAATGCATGATTGATCCAAATCAAAACCACAGGTAACCTTGTGCCTCATGCTTACTGTTCCCTGATACAACATTGCTTTAAATGTCAACAAAATGTTGGTGAATTCATAGGTTTGATAATCATTATTATTGTAGGGACACAAGATTTCCAAGTGTTTGATAATGAACAGATGCAGACATCAATTATAATGTACATTACATTACCCTAAGCTCATGACACTGAAGCTCGACGTAAATGAATACCATATAAATGGGCCTAACATTGCCCGTGATGAAGTTCTACCCGCAACTCCTATGTGCGAATGGTATATTGTTCGTTTGCCCAGTGATAGCTAATCACCTGAACGGGGATGTCATTACAATAAGATCTTTTCATAACATTCCGCGTCACAGTTCCAGTAACTGACAGTTCATGATAATGGGCTCAACTAGGGTTATCGCTACTTAGGCAACACGTAATCATAATATAAAACTTATCCACTTGTGTCCAATTATAAAATAGTGCATGTTTCTCACCCCAAAAACTTATAAAACAAATCATGTAAAACGTAGGGCTATGAACTCACCTTGAGTGAGCGAATATCAAGTGTATCATAGAAAATGTGTCACGGTAATGATCGAATTCAACCTAATCCAATATAGGTCGTATAAGTACTAATCACATTGGGTAACTTCTACTATATATCATTCTATATAGCTTATCACCATCTAATTGTTTTGGTAAAATTGTGTTTAATAAGTTAAAACGTTTATAATATTCGTTGTAGTAAAACTGGCGTAACTTTCGCGTTTCAAGTCCGTTTCTTACGTTTCTTATGTTCACATTTTTGTATTAAGTCGAGTTATCAATATTTGACATTTTCATATTTTTAGTCCCCTGATGAACAGTGCTTTTTACTGTTCACACCAGTTATAAAGTTATTTTTATAGTTTTAGTTATCGTAAAACCCGTAAACGTCGTATTTTATTCGTTATAGCTCCGTTTTTAGCGATTCTTTCGAGCACGTTCTTGTTATTGAAAGTCCTATCTATTTATGAGGTTTACAAAAATATATGTTTCTGTCATGAATAGTAACTTTTATAAAAATAGTTTTATAAAAGTATTTATTGTCGTAAACTCGCGTAATCCGTAACTTCTTCGTTATTGTTTGAAAAATCACGATTCTTATCTTTTTGGAATCCTAAAAATATGTGTGATTTAATAAAAATATCAAACCTTCTGTTTGTATAAGTTTTATAACTTGTTTTTATAAAAGTTATTTTATAAACCCGTTTAATTAACGTATAACTCGTAATTAGCGTATCTTTTTCGTTATTAATCCGTTTTTCGAGTTTCTTAGCTTTTTGGAATCGTCATGAGACGTACTATTTTATAAAAATATAAAATGGTCAGGTTGTATGTCGAATTAAAACAGAAAGTTTGGATGTCTTTCTTGAATTCATATGTAAACTTTGTTTTTATAACTTTCAACTTTGTAAATTACCACAAGTCTTTTATACCATATATATATTATATGTCTTACATATAATAAAGTCCATTAGTCCATCTCTTGTCCAAAAGTCCATTATAACAATTCCATAATAACACTTATAAACCATAACTTATTAAAGAAACCCTAATTTAACAAGTTTACATATGAACCTTTTATACATTAACCAAGTGTGTACAAGAGTTATACTTCCATTATAACCTTATTTTAGTATTCATATAACATAAACAAAAGTCCATGAACAAGGTTAACAAGTCATTTGCAATACTTTTATTTGTAACATATTAAGTAACTTTGAAAACCCTAATTTGTATATATTCATTTTTACACTAAATCAACATGGTACAATACTTTTACATCTATTTTAACATGATATCATTAACATCATAACATTTGTAAAAGTGTACAAAACAATGATTACAAGTAAAAACTCTTTTTACATAATTAAAAGTCCTAAATGGTGATTTTGCTATAAAGAACTAATATATGCATGAAAACTCATGAAATGAAAAGATAAAGGATTTTAGGTAACATTATGATGAATGATGATGATGAAAAATATGTGCTAAACCCTTGTTTAGACTTTAAACCCAAGCTTGCACCCTTTAAAACCCTAGATTTCCAAGAAAAACCCTAGCTTCCTTTTCTTGTTTCCACACTTGCAAATGGTTAACCAATGCTTCAAATCATCTTAAAGTATCTTAGATATGATGTGTTAAGGCTTGTAAATATTGTAGAATAAATTTGTATGGATTGTTTGTGTTGGGGATTTTGAGCCGTAGGCTTATACAAGCATAAAGGGAGAGTTTTTGTTGATTTTTGCTAAGGAAATGGATATGTGTTCTTATCTCTTGCAATGTATAAGTAACATACATGTAGGACTAGTCAAGGAGACACCATGAGGGTTTTATGGGTGGTCATGGTCAAAAATGGTTAGTCTTGGTCAAGGAAACATAAGCTTTAATGTGTTATTGTATGTACATTTGCAAGTTGATAATTTTTGATGCATTTTCTTGGTCTATCACTAGAAATCCGGCCATAGTATGATATTTATAATAATATTATGTAACTTTTATGTATTGGGTATAAATGTGGGTATTTGTTGAAGCGTAGAAAAGTTTTGGTGGTTCCGGGTATGCCTAAATGCAATTTATCGCGAAACGTAAATACTTTACGCAACCAATAAAAATAAAATGAACAAAGTTAATAATTATCATCAAAATAATTACTTAACACTTGCTTGATGTAAATATTTAATTGTTTGATGCCCGTTTACATTGAACGCTAATTTTTAGCGTACGCAATTTAACTTAACGTTTACTATTTAAAACAAACGCGTATAATACAAAAAATACATTGTTGATTTATTGATGATGTTAATGACCCTAAAACATGGGGTGTTGTAGCTGATATGGCCTTGCTTGTTCTAGCTTTCCTTATTGCGGATTGTTCCTTGCATTTTTTGTAGTCTTGAATTGTTTTGCAACTTCCCTATGCTTCGATGGCCAATAGTAACCTTGTTTTGTGATTCTAAAAACTAGTGAGCATGGTTCTGCATTAAATCCGCATGACCCTTCATGTATTTCTTTTATGATCTTGTCAGTTTGTGGTGGGGCCACGCAACGTAGCCATGGCGTGAAGAAAGATCTTTTGTACAGGTTTCTTCGAATTAGCTTGTATTTTGGCACTTGGATTCTGATCTTCCTAGCTTCCTTTATGTATTCTGGAAACAATCCGCTTAGCAGGTTTTCATGGTTAGGGTCCATCCAGCTTTTCCTCTCCTGTATATCTACCTTCAAAACTTCTTTTTCCTATATTGACCTTTTGGTCAAAACTTCGACTAACACTTCCTTTATGAGATATTCGAAGGTCATTGATGTCAGCTTGCTTAGTACGTCTGGTTTCTTCGAAGCCCCTTAGCGCAGTTTTAACCTTTTGCAAATAGTCTTTGATTGATGTCTGTTTTGCTACGAAGGTGCCTTTTATCTGGTTTACCAGAAGTTGGGAGTCCAGGAATATTGCCACTTTTACAATTTCCATTTCTTGGGCTATCTGTAGACCTACTAGCAATGCTTCGTATTCTGCTTCATTGTTTGTTATTTCAAACTTGAAGCGTAAAGCGTAAGTATACTCTTTACCTTCGGGATCTATCAACATTAGCCCTACTCCTGATCCGTCTGTGTTGGAGGCTCCGTCGGTGTAGAGTCTCCACTTACTGTTTGAATCTGGCACTTCCTTTGGTTTTTCTTTCTTCTCATTGTCCTCGAAGGGTATCTCGACCAAATTCGATTGCCCATTTGGCCACTCTTCCTGTTTTTTGGGCCCTGTGAGCATTTGCTTAATAGGTGTGTTTGTGAGAACTATTATCGTGTGGGCCTGGAAGTATCTTCAGAGTCTTCTTGTTGCGTGAACCAAGGCCAGTACAAGCTTCTCCAAGGCATGATAGTTAAGCTCGGCTCCTTGTAGGATCCTGCTTACGAAATAAGTAGCGGTCCATCCTTCATTCCTCTTTGCGGCAAGCACAACACTTATACTTTCTTATGAGGCGGCGAGGTGCATCGTTAAAGTTTCTCCCACCCTTGGTGCAATGAGTGTTGGTAAGGCTTGAACGAGTTTCTTTATTTTCTCCAGTGCTTCGTCGGCTTCGGTTGTCCATTGTATGTTCTTTTTATCTTTGCACCCTTTGTGTACTTTGAAGATAGCTAGGGATCTTTCCGCACCTTCCGATGAAAACCGGATGAGGGCTACTAGCTTCCCATTGAGACTTTGTATGTCTTTTAGTATTCTTGGTTGGTCGAGGTCAGTGACTGCTTTAATCTTTGAAGGATTGGCTTTTATGCCCTGCTTAGTGATGAGGTGTCCTAAAAAGGGGCCTTCTTCAACACCAAATGAACATTTCTTTAGGTTTAGCTTCATGTTGATCGATCAAAACCTTTCGAAGGTTTCTTGTATATCTTTCCACATTTCTTTTTCAGAAGTACTTTTGATGACCATGTCGTCTACGTAAGCCTCAAGGTTTCTTCCAATTTGGTGACTGAAGACCTTGTCCACTAACCTTTGGTATGTTGCCCCTGCATTTTTGAGACCAAACGGCATCTTCTTGTAGCAAAAGACTCCTTCTCCAACGTAGAAGGCTGTTTTGTCTTCGTCTTCTTCTGCCTTTGGATTTGATGGTAACCCTTGTAGGTGTCTAGGAAGCACTTCAAACGAAACCCTGAGAGGGTGATGACATCAAGTAACATCACTTTTTTATATCATTTATCCTATCTGTTTTGCCCACTTTTATATAATTATTGCATTATTTGGTACATAATTGCTTTAAAGTTGATAAATGCAGTCATTCAGGTGTGTTTTGTGAAGACAAGCTAAAAGGCGCATAATTTGGAGCTAAAACGATGATATTTAAAGATTGCTGAAATTTCACCAATACGCCGTATCCAACTAAAGAGATACGGCGTATCTGCGCCAAGACTTCACAAGAAAATGCGTTTGACCAATTCCCAATATGGCGTATCCATGATGTCTACATACGCCGTATCCATGAAGATAAGTATTCGAAGATACAGTAAATTAAGTAAATTAGGAATGATATTACTAATTGATTTGAACATAGCGCGCACTGCAAAGAATCCAGCCGAATACGCCGTATTGACCTTGTCAGATACGGCGTATCAAGTCTTTTTTAGACACTATAAATAGAAGACTCAAAAACGAGTTTTAAGTGTGCAATATCATATTCTTTATACCATACATACTAAAAGATGAATTTTAGAAGAGAAGATCAGCCACCAAGGTCAAGCATTGATCACAAATCCACAGAAGACATCATGTAATTTTTACTCTTATAATCGTTTGATTTTAATTATTTGATTACGCTTGTATAATTACAATGGTTGTGGGCTAATACCCTTGGGTATTAGCCATCTTAATGAAAG
>BQNB010018924.1:0-67582 GCA_026074375.1 Tanacetum coccineum | reverse complement strand
TTCTTATTTCATATTCCGCTGTGCTTAATCAATAAATGTTATTCATACCCTAGTTGAGTCCAGATTCTTGGATTTTACAACTCCACTTGTCGAGTGGGTGGTATACCCGGCAAGTCCTCAGGAAAGACTTCAGGAAATTCTTGAACAACTGGCACATCTTGAATTCGTTTCTCGTTTGGCTGATATTTGCTAAGAATACGTGACATCCCTTCGCTAAATACTCTTGAGCCTTAGTAAACAAGATGATGTCTAATCAGGTCTCGTGTTTATTGCTGCTTCCGTCACCACAAATGATTAAAATGTTGTCTCCAAAAGGAATACGAACGATCTTTTCCGCACAGACAATAACGGCATGGTACTTTGCCAACCAATCCATACCAATTATTACGTCAAAACTACCTAGTTCTACGGGCATTATGTCTATGTTGAAAGGATGATTTAAGAAGTTTAACGTATAACCTCGAATAATAGTGTTTAACCCAACAATTCGTCCGTCGGCTAGTTTGACATTATAATCATGATCTAATGCAGTTGGAGTGATAACAATTCGAGAGTTAAATGCAGTAGATACAAAACTCCTATCGGCACCGGTATCAAATAAAATAGGTGCATATCGGTTGTTTAGGAGAAACGTACCCATGACGGCATTGTTGTCCGGGTTTGCCCCTGCATTGCCCACGGCATACACCTTTACCTGAGCCTTGGCATTTCCAACCCGATTACCCCGGTTGTTGTTGTTATTTAATTTTGGGCAATCCTTCTTAAAATGCCCTTGAGCACCACATTCAAAGCAAACCCTGTGTTGACATTTGGGGGATTCCTGCAGTCACGACCTAAATGACCAAATCGGTTGCACTTGCTGCATTTGGGAGCACAAGGACCATCATGGTGATAGTTACATTTGGAACACAGAGGTCTAGGCCCTCCGTATGGTCTCCTGTCATCATTTCCTGCGGCATAAGCTCTTCCAGTGTTTTGTCTCTTGTTTGGTTGCTGATTCTGGTTATTCCTGGCGGTGTCATCAGACTTTCTTTTATTGTCAGCCTGACGTTCAGCCCAAGTGTTGATCTTTTTGTCCATGAGTTCAGTGGCGAACTCAATGGCATCCTGCATAGTTTTTGGCTTAGTCGCCATCACACTGCCATGGATCGTGTCGGGCAAGCCACCGACATATTTCTCAACTTGGTCTATTATTTCCAGAAACATCCGATCGCACATTTCGAACTCCAGTTTCTTAATTTCGCCCCTTGGGCAGTATTTGTCTGTCATCATCTTTTTCAGTGTCCTCCATGGCATTGCATGGGCAGCTTCAGGAGTAGTGGTCTTAACATGGGAGTTCCACCATGTAAGAGCATTTCCTTGCAGGGTACACGTAGCAAATTTGACCTGGCATGCTACTGTACAGTTGCTTATGCTGTAAACAGACTCCATCTTTTCAAACCACTGAGTGAGTCCAACAACTCCTTCAGTGCCCTTGAAGTTCAAGGGTTGGCATTTTAGGAAGTCCGGGTAGGTGCATTCACGAGCAACTTGCACAGGCCTTCTGGCACCCGTTCCTGAAGTATGGCTATCATCGCCATTTCTGGTTGCATCACGTGCTGCCAGTGCAGCAGTAACGCCTTCGTTAATCATTGCCTGAATTTGGGCATTGGTGACAGATGTAGTGGTATGAGTGTCTGTGACTGGTGTTGGTGTTGCATCTGGGTTTAACCTCGTGGTCTTTCTCTTTGGTGCCATTTTCTTTAAATCACAAGAAAACATAATACCCGTTAGATTTCATAAAATCATAACTATGACATAACATATACACATTAAATAAAACGAGATCACATCACACAGTGAAATGTACAACTGTTATTGAAATTAATCGTGGTATAACCAAATCGACATTCATTTAATAAATTCGATTTCATAGATAACGTAATCCATCCATTTCATATATAACTTGGAAAAACATACATGTTCGGTTCAGATACAAGATGATTACTACACTTAGGTTACAAGACAAAAGAAACAACCTAAAGCCATACTAGCCGGGATATACCCGTAACACTTAGTATGCTGTACAAGGTAGATAATACCTGAACAAAAGACCTATACTGGGTAGCTAAACAAAACAAAAGATCTATACAGTCTGCTAGCTGGGAATAACCCATAATACTTAACAGGCTGCATAGCATAGCTACAACATAACCAAATCTAGGAGCTGCTACTAGCCTCTCCTGGTGCATCAGGCTGTGCTGGACCTTTTACGGGTCCATGCTGCCTCTGAAACTCAGCCATCTGTGTCTGTAGTCCTTTCAGCAACCTTAATGTCTTAGTCAACTGAACCTGTCTCTTGTAGTCTGATGCTAATAACTCTATAATCACCCTCTGTCTCCTGTGATCTACTGACTGTAACTCTGAAATCAATGCACTTTGTACCACTACTGTAGTACGTAATGACATAACATCTGAACGTGCATAGTCGCTAGCATCCATGGATAGTCCCCAAGCCTCATGAGCCAATTAGCCTCTCTCTCTCTATCATTACTGCTAAACGACGATGAACAGGCCTATCCCTATACAACAAGTTGAGTCGGCCTCTCAGTTGAGACGGGTCATCTTGAGCATCCTCCATAATACCATACATGCTAGTAGTCTCCTCCTCAACAATGGTAGCAAGATCGGTAACCCTCTGATTGACCCCCTCTATGGTGGTCGGTGCAATCTCATCGATGGCTCCTACCAGATCATCCCATGTATCCGTAATGTCATAGTCTAACTCCCTAGATGTCGAACATCTAGGAGGGACATCAACCATATCGACAAATCCATAAAGGTCCTCCCTCGCTATGGAGTAAGGGTCGTCCCTCGCTATGGTAGGTCTGTCCTGCCTAGCAGCATCGGCTGCTGAACTCTCCCCGACCTCACGACTAGGGGTGGAAGAAGCAAAACGTACCCTCTTCCGAAGAGGTAAATAACTCTCGGGAATCTCAATATGAGTAGGGCTATTGGGTGGTGGTGATGGTATATGTGGTAATGGAGATGATAGTGGAGTAAGTGGTGATGGTGGTGGGGTGGTTAAGGCAAGAAGCCTCTCGACCTCTTCCCTAGGAGGAAGTGATATGGATGGCTCATCCCGGATAGATATCCTGGCGGTCATACGGTGTACAAGTGGGACAGAGTCGGCCGGAGCTGGGTGCTCCTCCTCC
The DNA here is from genome assembly GCA_026074375.1 of Tanacetum coccineum. Taxonomy (NCBI): domain Eukaryota; kingdom Viridiplantae; phylum Streptophyta; class Magnoliopsida; order Asterales; family Asteraceae; genus Tanacetum; species Tanacetum coccineum. Next base: position 64,388 of record BQNB010018924.1, on the reverse strand, counting down.
TCCTCTTCATCCTCATCCTCGTCCTCCTTATCATCATCATCCTCCCTATCAGCAGGGTAGTCAGCTGGATCCTCCTCGGGATCCTCCTTTGGATCAGACTCGGGAATGTATCCTGGTGACTCAGCAGTAGGTGAGGTAGCAGCATGTAATGGCTGTTCCTCGGCTAGAAAGACATCATCCTCGGGTGGTATATACTCCGGGTACACCGGCTCCGGTACATAAGGTAAATAAACGGGTGAGGGTGGTGCCTGCTCTGGCTCCTCCGGGCCAGGCACGTAGTCTGGTGATGGTGGTCCCTCAGGGCCAGGTATGTAGTCAGGCGACGGTGGAACCTCAGGGCCAGGTATGTAGTCTGGCGATGGTGGAACCTCATAAGCAGCCATTATGTAAGCATATGGGTCCTCTGGCATAATAGGTGGTCCATCGACTCCTGGTGAACCGATGTCTGAATCGTCCTCGGATACTGATGTGTATGTAACTGTAGAATGCTCAGAATCTGACATGATAATATCTGAAATCAAAATTAGCTTATATAAGTATGCTAATATAAGACTCTTATAGTAATATACATTTATATTATAACATGTATATATCAATCATGACTATCACTCATGCATGCATCTAGCCTATCGACTAATGCATAATTAGTGTATGTATGTCCCGTGAAAACCCCTTTGTATGAATGCAATGTTTGAAAACGGTTATAGTCCAGCAAAAACATTTGACCTAGTTCTCTATAACCTTGGCTCTTGATACCAATCTGTAACACCCCCAAATTGGGTCGCAGCGGAATAAGGGTCCGGGGCGTGTTACTTCTCAGATCAACTATACAAGATATATATGAACGGACCAAAAGTCGTTTATAATTGATAATTGGATTTAAAAAAGTATGTGTTACAAAAGCACGAAAGCTTTTACTTGTTTACTTCGTTTATTATTACAGAGTTTCCAGCCATAACAAATATACAAATGATGCGACTAAATCTTTAATGCACGACTTCAAATATAACACCCAAAGTATCCTCGCACCTGGCTTAATGACCTCCTGAAAAATATTGCATTTAAAAACGTCTTTTTTGCTTTCTGATAACATAAAGTTGGTGAATTTCATAGGTTTATGTAAAATGATTATGCGAGACGCAAGACTTTCCCAGTGATAATTGAACAGATGACTGACATCACAAAATGCAATTATTTTGCCTTAAGCTTATGACACGAAGCTCGACATAATAGAATTTACAATAATAAATATTGCCTACATTGGCTCGTGATGGATGTTCATCTAACATCCAGTATTCCGACATGATATACGTTCGTTTCCAGTGATCAGCTCGTCACCGACGGTTTGAGGTCAATCCCAAATAGATCTCTCTATAATCATTCGCGCTCACATTCAGTAATTGAAGTTCATGATTCATGGGCATAGTGGGTTACTCGGACTTAGGCAACACGTAATCATGATTATAAAATGTACACTTGCGTCCCAATTTGTAAAACATGCATATGTTTCTCACCTAAACACTTGAAATTTAATAATTGTAATATGGGGCTAGACTCACCTTGAATGAATAAATGATAACAAAATATCCAAGAAAATTGCGTCACGCTAACGCACGAATGCAACCTAGTTAATACAGGTCGAATCAGTATTCAAGTACGTTGTCTAACAACAAATGTATATATCCATTATAGTTATATCGTACTATCGTTCGGGCTTCATAATTTAGAGGTCATGACATGACGTACGAGGTGTTAGGATACTTTAAAATCGTAATCCAACAAAACTCGCGATTACGCCCTCGAAGATGCTATTATGAAATTCCCTCATGAATATAGCACTTCGATAACTAATTACATATATTTTTCCTATATTGCATATATCCCATCTAATAATTTACGTGAAATCGTAGTTATATGTAAAAACGTTATAATTTATGCCTTTAGCAAAAATGAATAACATTGTCGTTTTAAGCGTTCTGCGTTTCTTACGCCCAGCTTTTGTAATTAAGACGAGTGATCATAAAATCACATTTTTAGGTTTTTGAGATTCTGTGATGAATAGTATTTTACTGTTCATAACAGCTATAAAATCGTTTTTATACTTTTAATTAACGTAAAACCCGTTTTAGTCGTATCTTATTCGTTATAGCTCCGTTTTTAGCGATTCTTTCGAACACGTTCTCGTAATGAAAGTTTTATATATTATTGATGTTTACAAAAGTTAATAAGTTTCCTGCCATGAATAGTAACATTTTTATATATTTGTTTTATAAAGTATTTAGCGTCGTAAACTCGAACTAGTGTATCTTCTTCGTTATTAATCTGTTTTTGGTTTTCTTATTCATTTTGGAATCTTATGGTGATGTATTATTTTATAAAAATGATAACCCCACTATTTGGATTTCGAATCCAAACAGCCCTTTATGTACCTTATATATACTTAATTATATATACTTTATATATATACTTTTCCATTACATATATTACCACAAATCCTTTATAACTTATAATATACTTATGTCATATATATTATATATAGTGTAAAGATCCATAATTTTTTTCCATTAGTCTTTTAAGATCACAATAATATCTCACATAAAATCATAACCTTTCTTTGATTAACTTTTAATCACTAGTTTACACTTAAACATTTTCCCACTTAAACTAAATGTTAAATACTTATAATTCATTATCCATGATATTACTAAATTACATATATTTGAAAAAGTGTTCTAAATTCATAATCATAAGTAATGTTATCATTTTACATGTTTGAAACCCTACTTTGGTGAATTTAGTTATATAGAACATGTAAAACATAGAAAGTGATCAAGGAAGACATAAAGGTATATATATAACCTTGTAGTGATGTATGATGATGATCAATTCAACCCAAATTCTTGGTTAGATCAAAAATTCAAGCTTGCAAGAATGAACCCTAGATTAGGTTTCAAAACCTAATTTTCTTCTTTGCTTCAACACTTGTAAATGGTTATCCAACACTTCAAATCACCTTGAAGTATCTTAGATATGATGTGAGAGTACTTGTGTGATCTAAGAAAATCAAAGTATGGATTTGTTTAGGTGGCTATTTTGAGCCATGAGCTTAAGAGAGAAAAGAGAAAGATTTTTATGATTTTTAGTTAAGTGTTTATGAAAGTAAGAGTGAGTGCATGATATTTATAGTGCTTAGGAGATATTATCAAGCCTCAAGTGCATGTGCTAGGGATAAGAAATAGAGGTGGCACATAGGAAGGCACAAGGAAACCAAAGGGGTGAAGTATCTAGATATTTTATGGCCTTAGTCACCAACTTGATGATTCTTTGGTTCTATACTTCAAAAATTCGGCCACACATATATATATAAGATGATATTTTGATTATTTTGTGTATTGGGTATAATCGTGGGTATTCGTTTAAGCGTAGTTAGGTTTTGGTGCTTCCGGGAATGCCGAAACGCATTTTATCGCGAAACGTAAGCATTTTAGTAACCAATAAAAAATTAAGATGAAACCAATGATAATTATCCTCATAATAAATATTTAACCTGCTTGATGTAAAGTTTATCGTTTAATGCCCGTTTAAATTGAATGATCATTTTTAGTTTTCGCGACTAGCTTCCTAACTTATGTCGATTTAAGAGCAAACGCGTAAAACCTAAAAATAAATTGTAAATTACAATAATTGTCATACAATGACCTCAAAACACGAGTGTTATAATCATTCAACCTTACGAGCTAATTGTCAGTTCAAGAACATAATTTCGTTTTTTCAAGTTTTCAAAATTACGCCTCCAAATTTGTGTTCTGTTCGAAATTCAAGGCTTGACATCATCAATATTCTTTTGTTGTTGAGTAATAATTTTCAAGCTCGAGTTAAAACTTTGTTTGAAAACGCAGATTTTGCTTATTCCAATTTTTCTCCCCCGCATTCCTTTTTAAGGTTCATTAGTTGAGCTGGAGAGGAATCTTTTTCCCACAAAGTGATTAACCAAGAATTCAAGACAATGTTGCCCTCAATTTTCTTTTGTGAACGCGTGTCTTTTTGTTGAGTCAAATAATTTTTTGTAAACAACTTCAAGTGTTCATTCTTTTAAGCATGAAGGACACTCGAGTTCAACTCAATGTTTGTGTTTCAATTCCTCAAAATCCGGTCCTTAACTTTGAACTTATCACATTGTTTAATCTAACTTGACCTTTGAAACTGATTAACAAATCTTTATAAAGTCTGTTCAAATGAACATTTCGGTTGTAATGATGCCATAAAATTCTCATTTTCTTTTTGCACTGTTTTCAAAGAATTATTTTCTTGAGACTTGTGTTGAAGTGCGATTTCAAAAGCAATACTCTTTGCCTCAGATTTTGACAAATCTTTTTCCAATTCAACAATTCATTTTGACAATCCCTGAGTGACTTCAAATGAAACATCGTTTGACTCTTTTGAAATTCTTTCAATTTCATCATGTAACTCCTTATTCCTTATTTCCATACAAGAATTTATGACAAGATTCTTGATATCTGCAGTTAAGGATGCTTCCAAAAGTTGATCTTTCAACAAATCATTTTAATTCTCAATTTCATCAAGATAGACATCATTTTGCTCAAACGCATCTTTCGTTTCTTTTATATCCCTTTGAAATAGATTTTGAAAGTCATCAAAGTAAACCTGTAATTCATTAAGAAGTGGTTTGACTTTTTCTCGACAAAAATCATTACGTTCTATCTCTGCCTCTGATGTGTAAAAAATGCTTTCCCTTTTACTGTTTTGGTGTATTAACAGAGACAGCTTTTCAAATCCAACTTTTATATTGAATAATTCGTTGATCAAGGAACTCATGGCATGGTTATTGTTTCCAAGAATCTTAATCAAAGGGAATAGAATAAGGTGAATAACATGTTTGTTAACGAAGGCTCAGAAAGATGTTTTTGTGGACAAACTCTTTATAAAAGTTTGTTCAACCTTTTCGTATCGATTGGTTGAATCTTTAAACTCTTGAATTTTTTTAGCTTTTGAAACCATTCATTTTTAATTGACCATTTTCAGCATCCTCAAGAGTTTCCTCAGAATCAAACACATGCAGTTGTTCATTTTTATCACAAAGTTCATAAGCACGATACAACTTAGGAATTTTAGCATAAGCTTGTGAAAGAACACAAGAACCGTTATATCCCACACCCGACTTACGTAAGTTATCCCGAAAAGCTTTTTGTTCATTTGTAAGCAACCGAAGTGTGTCAGTTGATCTGCCCATTTTACAAACAACGTTTTCAAGATCTTTGATTTTATCTTGTAACTGAATAATATCATTAAGATATTTTTCCTCTTTGTCACGTTGTGTTTGTTTGAAAATCGTTTGTGTCTTATGAAGTAATTGAATTATTTCCTCGTTTGATCCCATGTTTCTGATTTAATCACAACGAACCCAAGAAATGTTCAACACAAACCCAAAAATTCAATCCAAAGTATCCAACACGAACCAAAAATTCAATTACTCTTGTATTGTCACACACTTGAAAAATCTATCCGCAATTAAACACGATGTCCAAAAATTACAAGATTTCCTTCCAAAAATTTAATACACAATGCATCCCATCTTTTTATGACTCTCGCAATTAAAAATCATGTACTAAAAATGTACAATCAAAAATTTAGTCCAGCCTTATTTCTTATACTCTAACTCACGAATACAACAAATGAAGGTCCAAAAATATGTCAGCCCAAAAATTTTGAATTCGGTAAACATCACTTGGCCCAACACAAACCCTAATACCCTTTACTTATATACACGCTTCTTTTATCACTCACCACACTCACTCACAGATACAAAAACCAAAACAACCCTAACCCTAAATATTTCTACACGCCTCCTTTTTTTCTTATAACACAATCACACAAACACTTGATAACCTAAACTACAAACACACGCCTCCTCTTTTTGTGATTGTGTCTCAGCCACTCTTTGATATCAACACAAACACACTATCACAATCAAAACTGTCCCTTTCCTTTTCTTTCTTTGATTTGATGTCCAAAAGAGAACATAAGCACACAAGTTACTACATCAAGATCTTTTATCAATATGACACAGGTAGGTTTGATTATACTCTTCGATCTTGTTATTTTCTTTTAATTACCGAAACAAAATAAAAGAGATGAACAATCTTGTTCTTGTCTTTTCTTTTGATTTTCGAAAATTACCAAGAAGCAAAGCTTCAAAGATCAATGATGAATGGTTCGTTTTATGAAGAACTTTTTTTGGTTCTTTTCAGTTGATAAGACAAACAAAACCAAGACTGAGATCTCTCTTAATGAATTTTTCGTTCTTTTGTTTTTCTTTTTCACACCGAAACAAAAAGATATGATGAGCACACTTTTGTGCTTGACTTTCTTTAATGAATTCGAATAGAAAAATGAAGCTTTGCTTCAAAACACTTGGATCTATGATCACGTGGGTATTTGTTTTGAAATCTTGAATCTATCAACGAAACAAAGAAAGGATGAAACACTTTTGTTTTTGTTCTTTTCTTATGGGTTTCAAAAATTAAAGAAGTAATACTTCAAAAATTGATCTATGATGATGAGGGTTTTGTTGTTTGAGATTCTTGAAATTTCTCAACCGAAGGAAAAGAAAAACCCAAAACTGAGATCGAATATGCTTTGTTAAAATCAAAACAGGAAGTACTATTATTTGAAATTTGTTTTCGAGTTTTGATACCGAGATTAAGATTCCGAGTTTGTGTTGATCTTGTTTTGGTACAAAAATTGGATCTATGATGATGTTTGTTCAAACACTATGATCTATTAAGATTTAAGCTTAAGTTGAACAAATCTGAGATCTTGACTTTGTAGAAAGATATTGACATTTTGAGTTTGATAAGATGTTTCCGAGTTTGTTTTGATCTTGTAATACCGAAAATGATTCCGAGTTTGACTGAGTTTGATTCCGAGTTTGATCAATGATGATATGTGTTGAAAAAATCTTTTAAAGATTTGAAATAAGTCCAAAACACAAATCTGAGATCTAAAAATCTACTGAGTTTGACCAGTTTGAGTGTCAAATTCAGTAAAATCAGTTACACTACTGAGTTTGACCAGTCAAAGTTGTTGTAACAAACTTTTTACTGAGTTTTGACTTTCTGCTGAATTTCAAAAATAAGCCCAAATAAGCAAATTTCGTACTAAATGTGCAAGCTTCTTAGATAAAACGTAAGACAATCTATTCGAATACAACCGTGAATAGCAAATAAGCACAAAATAAGCTCTAAAAACTGAATAAGCACATTTTTAAGCAGTTTGACTTTTTGACCAAAAATATGTGTTTGACTCAAAAATTAAGCTCATAGAAAATAAGCCAAGAAAAAGATGAATAAGCACAACCGACAAATAGGATGAATAGAACAAAATAAGCTTCAATAAGCTAAATAAGTGCTGAAAAAGCTGTCGGAATAAGCAATCTAAATAAGCTCTCCAAAACACCACTAAATCGCCTGTGCAGCTCTGATACCAATTGTTAGGTCTGAATTTCAGGATCAATAAGCAATATAGTGTATAGTCTAAAGAGAGAAAGTAGAGAGAGAAAGAGAGAGGAGGATTATGAAAAAAAAACTTAAATACACATACAAGACACACCTCACAAATGAGGAGGTGGAGGGTATTTATACTTTTACAATAATGACCATGGGCCTTGTTTCTAGACATTTACAATTTAGCCATTTGACCTTATGTCTTTGAACTATTTTACCATCTACTACCTATTATATAATAATATTTTATTATTTATTACAAGACATTTATCTCAATAAGATCGTCACTTTTATCAATCCTAACAAGTTTCTACCTTTTAAATATTGTGCTTTGACCGATTTTAACCTAAGAAATTCTTTGCCCTTATTGAATCAACCATCAAACGTGATCTTTTACAAGAACACTATGCCTACCTCTTATTCATGCATAAAAGACCAAGTGGTTTCTTTGAAAACACAGCCATAACACAACTCATATACCCCATACTTCATTCATCCCACTTGGCTTCTTGATTTCTCTGGTTTCGAATCATACTCAGCACACAAACAAACCCACACTTTTTTTGGTATCTTCATTATGCACCAAAAACCTTAAAAACCCTAACCCACTTTCATCACTCTTAGATTTTCGATACTAGTCGTGGGTCAAGCAAGGAGAGGCAGTGTCTTCGTGGTGTTATAAGTACGTCGGTGAGGCCTAAGTGTGTGGAACGACTTTTGGTTTAGGTGTTGCCGCGAATCATTAAGGGTTGCACCATTAGGGTTTTCGGTTGGGTCAATTTAGGCAACGTCGCCCTCCAAGGCCCCTGTGAGTCCTACACTCTTGTTAATTTCTATTCATTTATATATGCATTCTTGTTGCCTAGGTTCATTGTGCTTGAACGACCTATGTTTTTATGGTTAATATGAAATCAAGATTTAAAAACCTTACATACTTTCTGATAAACGAATAAAAGGTAAGCCATACATCGATGTTGGGTGTAATCACCTCGTTTAAATAAGTGATGCATGCTGCTAACGTGCCCTAGGATAAGCCCTAGTTATGCTAAAAGTGGCATCGCATGCATAGCAAGCTATTTGGGTAAACATAAAATTCCAGCTCACTTTTCTTTCTTTTAGCACTTAGCAACTAAGTGGTTTGGGGAGTAAGATACGATGGGTAATCATGCCCCCCTAAATCCAGAAATTAGTTGTGAAATATAGTTGACCTATTGAGCTCTATTTAGCAATTCGAGTCGTCAAAAATGGTTAAGAAACGAGTACGTTATGGCCCTTTAAATACTCTAGGAGAATCATGTGCACATAGTTTTTATAAAACAGCCAACGAACCAGTTTTACTCTGTGATTTGCCACACATTTGTCTAATTTTAACTCGAACTAAAGGATGTTACTTGAAGCCTGACGTATCACCTTTAAGCTAGAACAAACATCACCCTTTTTCGTTTAGTATCCTGCTCGCAATTCGAGTTTACTTTCGGGTGTTTGTCACAAGTGTCGACAATCTGTCGAACACTTTGTGTGCACTCAGCCAGTTTTGGCCAACGCACACCCCTACCTTTCGACCCACTTAACGACCCCGTCATGCAAAAGTTATAAAAGATAAATAATAGACCGTAGGCCATAGAATTATAAGGCATTTTATTTTGTTTCTAACGTCAAGCAAACGAAACACAAATCTGACTTTAAAACTCTGACCACGCAAATGAGATAAGCTAAAACAATCTAATATTTTCTAAGTATAAAACTGCCTTGCGACTCGCGTATGTTTAGCCTTGTTTTTAACTACTCAAACGATGTTTTTAGACGAAACTTACTTAACGAAAGTTGTAGACTACCCAACTGAGATTACAAATATGCTTTTACTTTTCATTATGGTCGTCTAACGAACCCGTAAATTAATTGTAAAACTCTAAGTCGTCTCATAATAAAACTTAGTAAAAATATGCGATTAACTCAATTGTAAACGTCAACGTTTCTCTAATAAATAACATACTTAGAGACAAACCAAGGGTGACTAACTAATATTTTAAGTATTATTACAACCTAGTTCTTATAAGTCCCAAGTACGTAAATTATATACTTATATTTTGACGCATGACCGATAATGATGGGACATTTTGAAAATGAGAAATTGTTTTAAAATATCATTATTTCGAATATAGTTCAAGCACACACTAGGGACGAGATTGCAAATATTTATATTATTATTTTTCCGTTTAGTGAATATGTATTATTTATTCATAGGTTGCGGATAAAGCCTTTTGCATTGTTTTTCGTGCCACTACTTTGCTTCTATGTTATCATTACTTGATGTGAGTTTATAGTCCCCATATTTTGTACTTTTTCAATCATTTATCAAATCTCGAGGATGAGATCATGTTTGTTTTACAAACTGGATGCAAGTACATTTTAAATTCAAATATTACAAGTTTGCCTAAGTAGCTATAACCCACTATGCCCATCATCAAGAACTGTTAATTGCATAGATGTAATTGTTATTTGCATTATGCGAGCGTGAATGTTATGAATAGATCTATTTGGGATAAACATCCCCATTCGGGCAAGTAGCACTTGCTAGTTTACCGGTTGACCGGAAACGATGAATGTATACCATTTGAAATCATAGATGTTACGGGTTGAACATCTACATTGGGCAAAGTCATTTATATGTATTTGATATACATACATTGTTTAGCTTCGGTGTCATGAGATTAGTGCATTTCGTAATACATTTTTGTGATACTGTATTTGTTACTTTATTACAAGGAAATCTTGCTATCCGCTTCATTAAATTTATAAACCTATAAATTCACTAACATTATTGTTGACAGTTTAAACATGTTTTCTCAGGTCAATAAGGTACAAGTCACGGATACATTGGACGGTCGTCATTTGAAGTCACAATATCTTGGGATATTGTTATGTTGGGAAATCTTTACTTTTCCAAGTTAAACAAGTTAAGCCCATGAGCTTTTGTAACGAACCACTTATGAAATCCAATGTATCAGTTTTTTTAAACGACCCTTATAATGGTTGTTCTCATATCTTGTGCTATTTATCTATGAAGTAATACCCCCGAAACATCATATTCCGATGTGGCCCATTTTTGGGATGTTACATTCATGATAAGGTTCCCATGAACCTTTATCATTTACATCATGAAGACATTAATGAAGATAATTCTAAAGACTAAGGTATGTCTCACTTTTCATATTCATAGAATATAGATCATAGGTAAATGTCTCATGTTGTTATATGTTTGGGTTGTAGTTTAATTAGTTCTTAGAAGATAGTGTAGTCTCTAGAGATATCATTTGTTGGTTTTCTAGCTTTGAAGAGATTAGTTCTCTATGAATAACTCTTTCGCGTTGATTATTGTCATACGTCTACAAAATGGAAATCTTATATGACGACATAGCATACTCACGTAGATGAAGAAGAGCAAGCCAGTGGTTAACAATTAACATAGAAGTAGGATTAGTCGCGCGAAGATCATAGACACACTATGGATGAAACAAACTCCCTTCGACCTTGACGATCGTCTCAGATCCATGTCACATAATCTCGTTCTATCCGGAAATCAATTGTGATATTTTTAACCACGTCTTACTATTTCATTATCTTAGCTATCAATTCTCATCTCATCTCAAAACGAATCAATTAATTTCTTTTTCTTTGAAGAAATTAATTCCTCCTCCTTACAAGAAATCTCATCTCTAAATCACCTCTCAAATTGACGTCTTAATTATCTCGTCCGAAATAATCCAAGAAATTTTTTAACGAAAGGTTAATTAAAATGTCAATTATCACCTTTATCATTGAAACACAATGTTAAGTTTATTTGCCCATTAAAACAACTAAATATATATATAAATATATATTACTAATAATAGGGATCAAATAATTGGGCCAAACATAAAAAAAAGGGGTATTTCAGGTGGCGGCCCCTTAAATTAAGGGACCGGTGTATAAAAAGGGGGCCCCCTTTAATTAATTTAGGGGACGCCTATTTGCGGAAAACAAAACACCCCCTTTCATACGATTTTTTATGCCAACATATCATTCACTCTTCTTCTCCATTCCCCACTCACTGTGACGAAAAACCCAAACATAACCATCACCCACCAACCTTCAAATCATCCCAATTAACCAAAATTGCAAGGTAATTCACTAAACAAATCAATCAACAACATCTATTGTAAGTTTTCCATCATTCTTTTCATTTGATTTCATTTAATTTTGCTCACAATCAAAATTGGGTGTTCTTCATTATTTTCATACTTTTTATTTTGGTCTAGGATTTCCATAACTATAATGATTCCCATAGTCATAAGAACACTACAACCTTGATAGGATTGAATCAAAACACTTATTGAGTCAAAATTTTCGAAACATGTATACACATGAACACATAGCCGAATTTTTGCACATAGGCATTCTTAAACTTACACATTGTTGATAAATGCCTAAACATGATAAAAATAATCAAGTATTGATTATTCAAACATACATATATACATCTTTTAAATCAATGAGTAAAATTCTATAAAGATAAAGGAGTGTTTGGTTCGTTTCTTAGGAACAATTTTTAGAGTCGAAATGACCATCACTATAGTTTTGTCACGTGTATAAACACTTAACAAACTTGTATAAGCCATCAAGATATATAATTCATATATATCTTGATATATTTTATAAATAACATAAAATAAAGAGGCGTTTGGTTTAACTTTTTAAAACATGATTTTTGAATAAAAATAAACATTACTTAACTTTTATCAAGTCAAAAATAATAAACTTATACTTGTCAACATTATATATACTTGACGTATAGTTTTTGACGGCTTAAACTAAATTTCATGTTAATAGGGAGTGTTTGGTTATGGTCTTGATGTTGACAAATATATAACTAATATATATCCTCGGATATCTAGATTAAGTCAAAAATAAATTAAGGAACATAAGGATCACTTCTTAGGTTTTTATTTTTAAAGTCGAAGTAATCCTTGTCCCACATTTGTCACTTTTTAAAACTTTATTTAACTTATTATATTTTTTTTGTAACATTTTATGTTGTTGATACTTGTTTAGGTGATAAAATGCCGAAAGCTACTACAACCGATATATCCCTCACTAAATCCAACATACAAAAAGTATCTCAAAATTCCTGCTCTCCGATACTCATGCCTAATTCTACAACCTATGAAACCGCAACATTCCCGAGGTCGTGTTGTGATTCAGCTACTACAAAATCCAACAACATCGAAGCGGTTCTTTAACTAAATTCGTTTCAATTATCTTTTTCAAATCACGAATCCGGTGTTCCAAGATGTATTTCTAGCTTCTCTGCCACGTCACGGTACAAACCGATGAATATGGTTACCTTGATATCTCCTTTATGATTCAACACGAATTCATAACTCTTACTCTCGCTCAATTCGGTTAAATTCTCAAAATTCCATACAATGGTCAAGCCATTTTTACAAACGAATAGGATCTTGCATCTCTTAAGTATTCTTGAGAAACCGAGGGACCATATTGCACCGATCTTCCGAAGTCCGGCGGACATTCGTCGACTTCTTGAATTGGGAAAAGTGTCTGTAACCGTACATTAAAAGTCCAACGGTCTCTTCAATCCAAATCAATATCTCACCAAGAATTAAGCACGACATGAAAGCAATGGGAAGAGTCATTAGATGAAAATTGTGTTCGGACTAGGAGGACATCAGGATCATTTCCCCCTTTTTATCACATGATGTATTGTGTTGTTGCGAAGAACAATAAATCTTGCTTATTTATTAGTAAAAGAATTCCAATGTGTAGATATACTCCAACCGCTAAATCTTCCCGTATGGCAATGTTTCTTACTCGTCTTATCGAAGTATGGAAACATATTCATCTTGACAAATGGCTTTTATGACATTGTTGATGAGTTCATGAGTCCTCTTGCCCTAAGACAAAACTAGGCGACCTCGAATTGAAGTGGCAAGGACGTCATTTCCGTATTTTTCTCATCTTTACCTCATCAAGGCCGTCATCTCATCAACACGATGATGATGATGATAAGTCCAACCTTTCGTGTAAGTACTCCATCTCCTCCACCTTAACCTTAACTCTCTTGATCCTTCTAACTACAAAATACCAAATTGCCTTCGTTCCGAACAAACTATGAAAATCCTTTTGACGACAAATGGTCTAGTCAACCAAAATGCAACAAAATGCATAATAGAGATGCGCGGAGGTTCAAATCATTTGGGAAAGGCACTAAAAAGGAGTGTTAGCAAGAAGAAGAAAATGAAAGAATAGGATTGAAGTGAGTAGCTGGCTAAGTGTAGTTAGACAATTTTTAACATCATTATGTGTATGTATTAACAATTGTGTGGTGTCATCTGATGTATTAAGAAAGCTTATATGTTGTATATTTTTAGGTTCTTGTATGCTATGATGACTTAAACATTTGTTGTTTATTAATCAATAGTTGGGCCACTTGGGTTTCATAATTAATGTGTATATTTACATGTTATATGATTAAATAGCTTATAAATTCAATAGGGCTTGCTGCAAAATAACACAAAACAAAAAATACTCTCACAATAAATCTGAGAAAAAATCATTTTTTCTGTGAAAAATGGAAACAACAGAGGGCGGCCCTCTTAATTCAACACGGGTGGCCCCCTTAATTTTAAGGGGACCGCCCTAGTATTTCACAGGTAAAACAATATCTTTTCTGCTTTTTGACCCTCTTTTACCTAATCTCAGCTATCTTTGCCCAAAATGCTCAAACACAACTTGGAATAACTTAAACTAGTTCAAACTCATTCCATTTTCAAACTATTTTCTTCTAAAATGCTTCTATGATCATTCCAATACACATCTTCTTAATCATCTATCATCATTATAACCATCCATGGCATCCACTAGGGGCCTCCATTTCCAAAGCCTTCAAGAGACCAAAAATCAACATCATTCCACCAAAATAATTGTTTGTGGATTTAACCCATGATGACACAAAAACTCCATCACCCACACTTTAATTATCATCACCTAGTGCTCCTAATGCACCTCCAAAACCCTTCAACAAAGATACTTCCTCATCTCAATTGCCTACATACCTAAATCACCAACCTCTCAATCATTATACCTAATGGTTACTTTGAACATCAACATCTCTACTCTAAGAGTTTCTCACCACCTCTAACTCAAGAAATACATCAATGCATCACTTTACTTTTCCAATTACCTATGATGTCCAATTTGATAACTCATCACCTTCACCACCTATTATTGGCCATTTCCCATTCATGGAACTTCTTGAGGCACATGGAGATTCATGCTTGTGTTGCATTCACAATCGTACTCTCATATTTGGATTGAGAGATGAACTTCAATATATGTTTTCATATATTGTAAAACTATGCTCTACAAACCACATTTATCATTCCCCACCTTCGCCATCTTCACCAAACTAAAATCTCTATGTTTGGTTTCTCAACTAATTATCCATCATCATTTTGCAAGCAAAGTCTATAGAGCTTATAGTTATGGATCTTTGTAGTTTAAAATTTTCATGTATGTTAGCTGATATTTATTTTCTTACTGTATGCATGAGTGTCGTTTACATAACTATTTTACTTCATGGATGATTATAGTTGGTTGCATTTCTAGTATGCCATATTTTTCCTTCTTTTTTTTATTTTTTTTTTTTTTTTTCTTTTTTCTTTTTTTTTTTTTATTTTTTTTTTTTTTTTCTTTTTTTTTTTTTTTTTTTTTTTTTTTTTTTTTTCTTTTTTTCTTTATTTTTTTTTTTTTCTTTGCTATATGAAACTGAATATTGTATAGTTCTAACTCTTTTTGTAGCCAAGAAAACATAGCTCGATTCTAGGTGCCCTTGAACGAGAGGACACACATTAAGGGGGAGCATTTATTCTATCGATTTTACTAGCAATCCTCGACGATGCCTTTTTGATTCAACAAAAAGGGGGAGAAATGACATGAAACTCACTAAATACTTGTTTAAAAATAATTTTACATTTAATGAGTTTAAATTTTGTAATCATCAAAAAGGGGGAGGTGTGATAAATAACTGCTAAACATATTACTAATATTTTTCAAACTCTTTACGTTTTTGATAATCACAAAATTAAAAACGTTCAGTGTAAAAATTAAACGTAAACAAGTATTAGTGTAAATCTCATTTTGAAAAAATTCATTCACTTCAAGGTATGAATAATAAACAAGCTTAATGCATTTTATGATCAAAGGAAATTTTTTATTCAACCTCACACTTTTATAAAATGTTGTAAACATTTTTATAAACATTACAAAACATTTTCTACAATTAAAAGAAATGTTTTATTCAAAATAAACATTTTGAAATTCAAATTTTCAGACCTAAAACGGCTAGAAAAGTTCTAGAAAATTCCCCCTACACAAAAGACAAACTGGGGAAGCCCTAGTCTTGGGCGGCCCCCTTAAATACACGGTCGGCCCCCTTAAAATTAAGGGGACCGCCCACCTATTTAAGGGGACCGCTCCTAGGTAGACGCTCCCCCAGTTTGTCCTATAAATACTGGACTTTTACCAAAACACCAAATATAAATAAACCCCCCACCCCCCCCCCCACCCACCCACCCCCCCCCCCCCCACCCCCCCAACCCCCCCCCCCACCCCTCCCCATAATTTTCTCACCTTTTGCACTCATTCTTTCTGCTCAAAACAGCCCACATATCCTCTCTAAAATCCTTTGATCATTTAATCATAAAGCTTTATTTCCAAGTGATCCAAGCTTAATTCCTCAAGTGCAAGAGAAGAATACTTTCATCATCAAGTGAAGAAGTATTATACCTTAGTGTGTATTGCAATCTTATTGCATTCATATCATAATTTGTAAATCAATTGTATATCTTGTATTTGTGTGTAGTAGCGAGATCTTGGCGATCTTTGTAAGTATAGTTAGATCGTGGTGATCTTACCAAGTAGTGTTAGATAGTTGTGATAGAAGTAGTGTGGTGAAGTGAAGTCTTGAAGTTGAGAAGAAGTCGTGAAGTTGTGAAGAAGTCGTGAAGTTGTGAAGTCGTGATCAAGTCGTGAAAGTTGTGTTGTGGTTAGATTGTTCTAGCTTTGAGTAGAACTCGACATTTTAGGCTTTGTGTGTAAATCGGTTGCTAAGAATTGTGTACGGTTTTCTCCGCCATAAGGAGTTAGTTGACATAGTGAGAACAACTCTTGAGTATGGTGTCCGGGAGTGGAGTAGGTTGCGAAAGAGGTGCTTCGCTCACCGACCACTATAAATCCTTGCATTGTGGTTTGATTGTTCTTACTCTTATCTCTTGTCTTACATTACTTTCTCATATTATTGATTGTTAAAGGTCATGTTTTACGAGGTTTAACGTTTTATTAAACATTTTAAAATAAAATTAGTGGGACGGATTTAAAATATTTATTAACGTGGTGTGACCCGAGTCCTTGGCCGATTTTAAATAAAAGAAATAATGCTTTGTACTAGTTTTAAAAGGGATTGAGAATAGAGGGACTAGAATTGCCAATTTGCCAAACTACAATTCTATAAATAGAAGCATACACACACACTTATAGTTTTTTACCAAAAATTTGTCACTCTCTCCCTCTCCTTCTTCTCTTCGACCGGACACCACCACAAACACCACCTTTTTCGGCTTATTTTCCGACATGCATTACAATCAAATTATATATTCTTAATCCTTGTTTCAAGCACCTCACATACAATAAGATTTGAAGAAGTTGAATTTTTGGTGTGTTCTTGCTAGTTTCGAGTATAAGAGGGTGTTTAGATTAGTTAGATTGTTGTTATTTTGAAGTTGGTTGTTTGAAAAGCTTGGTTTGGTTGGGTTGAGCTTGCGTCCGATTTCAATAAGCCAAGGGGGGTCATAGGTTGATTTTTCTTATAGCATTGTAAGCTTCTAGTTATGTTTCTTGTGTGATTAAATTGTGTATATTGCGTGTTATATGGTTATTGCTATAGGATTCAAGTGCGGAAATTATTGAAAGCGTGTTTTGTTATTGACTAAGGTTTGATGGTTTTGGTATAATTATATAGACTAGTTAAGCATAGTTTGATAGTTGGATTATGTCGAACATGCCGTTTTCATAGGTTTTGTGTTGACCAAGTTTGACCAGAAAGTTTGACTTGACCGTAGCGAGTTGATAAATTTTTTAAAGTTATTTTTGATTATGTTAAGTGATAGTGTTCGCCTAAAGCTCCGTTTTGCTAGGTGGATCGTCACGTAACTCTTAATAATGAACGTTTTACGGCCGAGTCAAGTTTGGGTATTTTTGGGGTAAAAAGTCAACTACGAAGTTTGACTTTTGAAAGTCAAACTTACGTAAACTTTCGAATAAAGTCTATAATAAGCAAAGGGTTCGTAATGTTAGTTAATTGATAATGAAATATGAAGTTCGGATTATATTATCCTTACTTTCGGTAACTTTCTAAAAATGGAAACTTTATGGAAAATGTTGTAATTTTGTTAAGTACGTCAAAGTGAAATGTTTTGTGTCGCACTTGGAGATTATAGTATATGATTGTATGTACGTAATAATGACATATATATATAAGTAAGTATTCAATATATGATTCATTATACTTTTAGTCACGTACCGCTATATATGTATTACATAGGTCGCGGTTAAGACGTGAAGCTATTTGCGCTTGTTGATTTGATTGAATTGGATCTTTTGCTTAAGGTGAGTTCATAGCCTCGCATTTAAATCTTTTAATTGTTTTTAAACCTGCGAGGGGGATGCATGTTTGTTTTTCTCATAAGTAGCTATTGTCGAAGTCCCTTATTTTATGAACCATTAATTGCCTTGTAAGGTGACCGCTAATGCATTAAATAGATCTATTAGGTTTGACAACCCTGTCCTGGGTCTGAATCCTTATGACCACCCTATCAAACAAACATTTTTGTATTTAGAAAGTAGTAGGTATATGACAATAATACCTAGTTTTGGGGCACACTAACATATGAAATGCCATATGTATTGTTAACTTTTGGTGTCATAAGCTTATTGCGTGAAAGAAAAGAAGTTGCTATACATTTCATTCGTTGCTTTTTTTTCTTGAGAACTAATTATGTGTTGAAAGATTATTTCTTATTAATTATTTTAAACTCTATGAATTTCACTCAACATTGTTGTTGACGTTTTAAACATGTTTTATCCCAGCTAAACAAGGATGAAGGCAACAATGGCGTGGAGGTATCATGCGTGTGATGGATATGATGAAAGACTACTTGTGTGTTCCTTGTCTTTCAAAAACAATGTCTTGTGTTATTCTAAAACAATGTCTTTATTTTGAAACAATAGTTTTTCAAATGTTGTAATGGTTGTGGTTGCGATTCTGTAGGGACCTAAACGCATTTTAAACTCTGATTAATAATGGAACACATGTTTGTTAAATGTCTTTTTTGGGTCATTTTCTATTGTCTTGGTGAATGGTGCTATTTAGTAACATCCAAATTGCTAATTTCGCTGCGCAATCCAATGTCCGTTGGATGAGGGTGTTACAGATTGGTATCAAGAGCCTAAGGTTATAGAGAACTAGGTCGAGTCTTTTTAAAAAACCTAAACTATACGCTTCTACACGCACATCGAGACTCCTCGTTGCCATTGGTTACCTATAGAAAGAAAAGGTAAATTTATTAAATGTTATGTATAGGTATATTTACGTATGTGTCGTATGTATAAATGGTTAAGTATGAATATATTTATGCATGTGTTGGATGCATAAATTGTTATGTATTGGTACATTTATGCATGTGTCGTATGCATAGAATGTCATGTGATTATATGATAACTATTATCATATATGTTTGAAATATAATTAAGGTATACGGAATGAGAATGTCACGAATTGTGAAATTTTATTTGTTGCGCTTTTATGCGAACTGTTATATTGATAATAGTGTTCCAATAATAATAAGAAGTGATACGCTATTGAGTAAGTATTGTATGATATTTTCTAGATTATTATGGTGAATGTAATTCCTCACGATCATGTGGATGATGTACGCGTTGTTGAGCCGAATCAACACGATGATGTTCTTGTTGTTCCCGAGCCTGTCTTAGAAGATGAAGACGAGGACCCTGAAGAAGAAGAATTTGAAAAAGAAGAAGAACCCAAAGAAGAAGAATATGACATGAAAGTCGACATCGAGGAAGATGAGAATGAGCCAGAGTTGACATATCCTTATGAAGAGGTGGATCCTCTTAACCCTCCGCCGAGTCGAATTTGAAGGAAGAGAAGATCTAAAGAAGAAGAAGATGGACATGGAGTCGAATCGAGGAAGATGAGAATGAGCCTGAGTTGATTTACCCTTATGATGAGGTGGATCCTCTTAACCCTCTGCCGCCTGCTTTTGAGTTAGAACCTGAGGATGCGATCGAGGTTGAGAACCCGATTGAGTAAGAGGATGAGACTGTTCCTGCTAGTGTCTGAGGCTAGGTGTTAATCGTTTCTACTGCTCCTTTTCTTCGTGAGGACAGTGATGGTCTATTGCCTGGTCTCATGAGGACGGCTTCTCTTTTAAGATGATTATGTGGTTGCGAGATGGCGCATGTATTTGTCAAAAAGAAAGAAAAAGAAAAGGACGAGTACTATGGTAAGTTGATTTTAGATTTGGGTAATGAAGTGCGCTCTAGTGTGGATTAAGGAACGACTGCAATGGAAAAGCTGGTTAAGAAGCTTGGTAATGCTAAAGATAAGGTTAAGTGTAAGAAATTGAAGAAGGAACTTGAAGAAGAAATGTTTAGCAACACATTCCTTCGTATGCAGAACGAACGAGTTGAGAGAGATCTCTACTGGACTAGAGTTCGAGCTCATGAGTTCTATAAAGAGAGATTCGTAGATGATTTGTGTTGAAGAAAAGGACGAACGAAGCTATCAATGTTCGATTGAGTGAGAAGAGTCCATTATCGAACATCAGAGACAATCGGGTTTGTTGGTACAACCCGAGATACCTCAATGGAAGTGGGACAATATCACGATGGATTTTGTCACAAAGCTTCCTAAGTCATCACAAGGGTATGACACCATTTGGGTAATCGTTGACCGTCTTACAAAGTCCGCAATCTTTATACCCATGAAAGAAACTGACCCTCTGGAGAAACTAGCGAGAATGTACCTAAAGGAAGTAGTAACAAGGCATGGAATACCGGTCTCGATTATTTGTGATCGTGACCCTAGGTTCGCATCAAATTTCTGGAGGTCACTTCAGAAAGCTTTGGGTACAAGTTTAGATATGAGTACGGCATATCATCCGCAAACTGACGGACAAAGCGAGAGAACCATTCAAACTCTCGAAGATATGCTTAGAGCTTGTGTGATCGACTTTGGAAATGGTTGGGTTAAACATTTGCCATTGGTCGAGTTTTCATACAATAACAGTTATCATGCTAGCATTAAGGCTGCACCCTTTGAGGCACTTTACGGTAGAAAATGTCGTTCGCCTGTTTGTTGGGCTGAGGTTGGAGAAGTTCAACTCACCGGTCCAGAGATAGTACAAGAGACGACTGAGAAAATCATTCAAGTTAAGCAAAGGATGCAAGCCGCTCGTGATAGGCAAAAGAGCTACGCTGATTTGAAGCGTAAGCCGATGGAGTTTGAGGTTGGAGATAAAGTGATGCTCAAGGTTTCGCCTTGGAAAGGGGTTGTACGTTTTGGCAAACGAGGGAAATTAAATCCCAGGTTTGTTGGACCTTTCAAGGTAATAAAAAGGGTTGGAGACGTTGCATACAAGCTCGAGCTTCCTGAGGAGCTGAGCAGAGTTCATAATACATTTCACGTGTCCAACTTAAAGAAGTGTCATGCCGACGAACCCTTAGCCGTTCCGTTGGATGGACTTCATTTTGATGACAAGCTTCAGTTTGTCGAGGAACCTATAGAGATCACAGATCGTGAAGTTAAACGGTTGAAGCGAAGCCGTATCCCATTAGTCAAGGTTCGATGGAACTCCAAGAGAGGTCCTGAGTTTACATGGGAACGTGAAGATCAATTCAGGAAGAAATATCCACACCTCTTCACCAAGACTGCACCGTCGTCAAGTGCCGTGTGATAAGCCTTGAGGACAAGGCTCATTTAACGGGGGAAGACTATAACACCTCGTGTTTTAGGTCATTGTATGACATTATGTAATTCACAATTTATTTTTAGGGTTTTACGCGTTTGCTCTTAAACCGTAAACGTTAAGTTAAATCGCGTAAACTAAAAATGATCATTCAATGTAAACGGGCATTAAACGATTAAATGTTTACATCAAGCAAGTGTTATATGATTATTATGAGGATAATTAATAACTTTGTTCATCTTATTTTTATTGGCTACGTAAAATGCTTACGTTTCGCGATAAAACGCGTTTCGGCATTCCCGGAAGCACCAAAACCTAACTACGCTTAAACGAATACCCACGATTATACCCAATACCCAAAATAATCAATATAACATCACATGGGAGCCTATGTGGCCGAAATTTCAAGGATAGGACCAAGAATTATCAACTTGCTCAAAATATCTAGGTTAAGAAAGATCATAGGGAACCAACTCTTACACCATGAACCACTTGACTAATTAACCTTGTGCAAGGGTTAGAAAGTGACCATGGTTAGGTTAATTAGATATTTTCACTATAAATAGCATGCATGCACTCTTTCTTTCATAAACACTTAACAAAAATCACAAAAACCTTTCCTTGTCTCTCCTTATAGCTCACGGCTCAAAAAGGGCACACAAACAAATCCATACTTTGATTTTCTAAGATCATACAAGTACTCTCACATCATACTTAAGGTATTCTAAGGTGGTTCCAAGGTTTGGTTCACCATTTGCAAGGAAGGAATCAAGAAAAGAAAGAAAGGGTTTACTTGGGAAAAATTAGGGTTTCATTCTAATTTTTCAAGCCAAGAGTTTGAATCACAAGGGTCTTTTGAAAAGGGTTTTAACCAATTATTGCAATATTTAGGTGTTCAAAACCTAATCTAGTGTTTTATAAAGCCTTGTAAGCATGGTTTTGAGTCTAAACACGGGTTTAGCATTCATTTCACATCTCATACATCATCCCTAAGGTCATCCTAACTTCCATCAAACCTTTGAATTTATTATGAATTATGTGTTTAAAATGTTAAATTATGGCTAACTCACCACTAAGGACTTTTTAAAATGTAAAATTGAGTTCTTACTTAAGTTAATGATTTTTATGCACCTTATTCTATGGTCAAATGGTATACTATATCATAGCGGTAAAAAATGCATGTAAAAGTATGTAACCAAATGGTTTAAGATAAACAATTGTTTAGGTTAAATTAGGGATTTATAAGGTACTAATCTTCACAATTGAAAATAATGGAAAGTAAATTGTTAAACTTGTTACAATGAATTTATAAGGACTAAAGTATGATCTTGGACATGTATTATAAGCACACAACAAGTTATTAAAAAATTAGGTTATATAGGGTTATCCATAATAACCAAACAAAGCGACAAAAAAAATATCAAAACACTGTAATTAATCAAGAAATACCCTAAATGAATAACAATATGGCTAGTTTTAAAATTATCGAATCTTCATACCGTGGATTTGTACATAATAAAAATACACATGATATCGACTCGTGACGATACCAAAATGATACAGACAACACTGACAAAAAAAAAAAAAACACTTGATTAATAAACGAAAACAAGATACGCTATCACATGTAACTTCCGTATGGTTTCAATTGAATATCCGTCATAGCACACTAAAACCCGGTTATTCACCATTTTCATAATCAGCTGACTGAACAACTTTAGATAGAACTATGACACATCTATTCATTTCTCTCTGTTACATGATATACATAGTACTCACTCCCACACACTTCTACTCTCTCTCGTCATAGTTCTATACAACCAGCGGAGTTCTTCACGACTCTGCACAGTTCTCACTTTATTAGTATACGAGCCCAACTAAAACCTAACAAGGTTTTTTATGTTACTTCTCTCTGATTCAAGTTATCACAACGGCGATATCGTGACGTAGAACACTAACTCAGTAGCAATTAGTTATACCATGCAAGTTATCATCGTAACCTCTATGAGATTTCTCTTCTTATATTACACTGTCAAATAATAAGCGAACACCGAGATCAATTTAAATGATACATATGAGTAATGTAAAGCACTACAACGAAGAGCACCCAGCTAAACAACTTGCCTTCTATCCTATAGTTCCCTCGTGCCCTTGGTTTATGCGGGCATTCGTACACGACCAACCCGACACCCGTTACAACACTCTAAACTACAAATACAATGCTGGTCGTTACCGCTACAAAGCTTCACAAACGCTCGCATTCCACCATACCTTCTAGCTCGTGTGCAAATCTTGACAACCTTATACGTGATCTTACAAACGGTTTTTTCTCAAATCCTTAGTGACCAACGTGGGTCGTGACACGCTCGTTTATTTTAACCCGAATCGAGTTTATGGAAGAAAAGACAACAACAGCACGATTCTTGGCTTGTTGCTTCTTCTTCGACTGGTCTCTAGTCTCCTTGACGGTAATATGTGCCAAAAAGATGTGACATCCTTGTAGCAGATAATTCTGGGCCTTGGTGCACGAGATGATGTTTAATTGAGTCCCGCGTTTATTTCTACTTTTGTCGCCATGAAAAATTAAGATTTCGCTCCCAAAAGGAATACGAACAATCTTCTTAGCACAGTCAATAACGGCCTGGTCTTTCGTCAACCCATCCATGCCCATTATGACGGCATAGTACCATTTCAACAGGCATTAGATCCAACGTAAACGGATGTTCACGAAAAATTTAACTGCAGCCAGTAATACTCCATTATTTACCTAAATTATGCTACCATCACTAATCAACGTTATAACCATGATCTAAGTATGGGGGGCTATTATTATTCCAAAGCACAAATTGAGTAGACACGAACTTTTATCTGCACCAGTATCAAAAAAATGAGCACAACAGTATGTTTAGGAAAACGTACCCGTCACAAACGTTTATGTCTGGTTTATTGCCCTTGCGACTCCACTGCAAAGCCCTGGCTACACCGCTTACATTTCCCTGATTCTTGGTCTCCACTGGGGGCAGATCTCCTAAAGTGGCTGGAGTCCCTACACTCAAAGCAAACGAATAGTATTTGTATTTGCCCCTTGGGCTCTCGGGTTGTTGTTGTTACGGTTGTTGTTATTATTGTTATTGCGGTTGTTGTTGTTTGCAGTCGTAGGCCGGCTCACCAGTCCTTGGCCAGGTGGCCAAGTTTCCTGCAGTTAGTGCATTTTGGTGTACAAGGACCGTGATGGTTGAAGTTACACTTGGGACATCGAGGTTTAGTCCCCTCATACGGTTTCCTGTCACCATTCCCGGCAGCATAAGCCCTGCCTGTATTCTGCCTTTGACTGCTGGTAGGTTTGGTTCTTTCGAGAGTGTCTTTCCAACTTCCTCTTGTTTTCAGCGACAAGTGGTTTAATTTCTCCTATCCATCAATTCAGTCGCCATCTCAATAGCCTCCTGCATGGTTTTTGGCTTCGATGCCACAACACTTGAGTAAATCAGGTCGGGCATCCCACCGACATACCTTTCAATTTTGTCAGTCTCTTCAGGGAACATCCTGTCACACAGCAATGCCAGTTCCTGGAAACGTTGGTTGTAGGCTACCACATCGGTGCCTTTTACTTTTAGGTTCCACAATTCTGCCTCAATCTTCTTGATTTCATTCCTCGGACAATATTTAGTTGTCATCTTCTTTTTCAAGTCAGACCACGTCATTGCATATGCAACCTCATTAGTCACTGTCCTAGCATGTGAGTTCCACCATGTTAGAGCAATTCCCATAAGAGTACAAGTGGCAAACTTCACTTGATTCTCCACGGTGCAGTTACTTATGCGAAACACGGTTTCCATCCTCTCAAACCATTGGGTCAAGTCGACCACTCCTTCTGTGCCCCTGAAGAATAAGGGTTGACATTTCATGAAGTCTTGATAGGTGCACTCCCGAACAGCGCGTTCATTCCTTCTCACACCTGTTCCCGAGGTATGGCTATCATCGCCATTTCGGGTCGTAGCACGTGCTGCCAATACAGCAGTGACACCCTCGTCGATCATGGCCTGAAGTTGGGCACTGGTGACCGAAGTGGTGGTATGAGTGTCTGTGACTGGTGGGGGAGTTGTACCTGGGTTTAACCTCGTGGGCCTTCCTCTTGGTGCCATTTTCTTAAATCACAAGAAAACATAATACCCGTTAGATTTCAAAAATCTTAACCATAACCCGATGTATACATAATAAATAAAACGAGATCACAACACATGGTGAAATACACAACAGTATTGAAATTAACAAATCGACATTCATTCACAATAAATTCGATTTCATATAAAACATAATCCATCCTTTCCATATATAACTTGGGAAAATAATACATGGTTGGTTTAAATACAAACGATCACAACACTTAGGTTACAAGACAAAATAACCTAAAGCCATACTAGCCGAGATATACTCGTAATACTTAGTAGGCTGTACAAAGTAGCCGATACATGAACAAAAGATCTAAACAGAGTAGCTAGACAAAACAAAAGATCTATACTGTCTGCTAGCTGGGAATAACCCATAATACTTAACAGACTGTACAGTAGCTACAATCATAATCCCAGTCTAAGAACTGCTACTGGCCTCCTCTGGTAGCTCTGGCTCTGCAGGATCCTTAGCAGGTCCCTGCTGTCTCTGAAGCTCGATCATCTGAGTCTTGAGGCTCTTCACTATCTTTAGTGTCTCCACTAACTGTCTCTGTCTCTGATAGTCTGCTTTCAGCAGATCTGTAATCACCGTCTGTCTCCTACGGTCTGCTGTCTGCAACTCAGTGATCTCGGACTGCTGAGCCATGACCGTAGTCCGAAGTGATATGCCCTCGGAATGTGTCTGATTGCAAGCATCCATCAACTGTGCCCAAGCGGCATGAGATAATCTGGCCTCCTCATCCGTCAAAAGGGCAGTGCGTCTATGGAATGGCCTATCCCTGTATAACATGTTGACTCGGGCTCTAAGTAGAGCTCGGTCATACCGTGCATCATCCAGCTGAGAATATATGATCTCATCCTCCTGGTCAACCGTAGTAGCCAACTCAATAACTCTCTGATTGACCCCCTCTAGGGTGGTCGGGGGATTGCAAATCTCCTGGATTGGCTCTACAAGGTCATCCCATTATCCGAAAACCCATAAGCCTAACTCTGTAGACGTCTGCGCCTGGAGCGGCATCAAACATATCAAGCAAAATTCCATAAATTCAGCCTTCAGCTGTGGTAGGTCCAAACCTGCCCTATCACACCAAGCTGCCGAACTCTCCCCGGACCTCGTGATCCAGGACCTAGAAGTAGTACGATCAGCGGCCACTTACTAAGCGGTAAACAAATCTCAGGCATCTCATTCTCATGAACAGGAGATGGTAGTGCATCTCTCTGTCTAATCCCAGCAGCTCGGGATCCCAGAGATCCCTCAACATATGTAGGGCCGAATGGGGTGGTGGTGGATGAATAGGTAAAGGCTGAGAGGTATCTGAGGAAGTGGTGATATATGGAAAGAGAGGTGATGGTGGTAGAGTAGGTAAGGCACACATCTCTCAGCAACTTCCTCGAGAGGCACGTGCCGGCCAAGGCGCCTGGGGTTGGATAGGACATCCTAGCCGTAGATCGCGATAAGCAAGGTAAATGGGTCCTTGTCCAAGCTGAATAAGCAAACTGCAGGGTCGGCAGGAGCAAAAAGGTGCTCCTTCTCTGGCATTCATCATCATCATCAGATGACTCCTCATCATCCCAGTCTCCTCTGTCAGCAGGATAGTCGGCTGGATCCTCCTCAGGATCCTCCTCATCCTCCTCCTCTGGGTCCTCCTCAGGGTTGGACTCCGGTATATACCCTGGTGACTGATGAGTAGTGAAGTCACAGCAGGCATGCTGCTCCCTCAGCCGGGAATACCCTCATCGTCCACTTGAATCATAAACTTCGGGTAAACAGCCCGAACAATGGTATGTAAATAGTGAAGGTGTGCTGCTCTGCTCCTCCACCAGCACGAGTCTGGTGATGGGTGGTCCTCAGGGCCAGTATGTATCCATCGAGGTGACCTCAGCTTAATGGTGGATCCCACGACCCTGGTGAACCGATGTCTTAATCGTCCATTAGATACCTAGATGTTATGTAACCGTAGAGTGCCAAAATCTGACATGATAGTATCTGCAATCAAAATTAGCTTATATAAGTATATTAATATAAACTATTATCCTATATACGTAAAAGATTATAAACATGTATATCAATTTTGCGTGTATATACCTAACCTCCTAATTGCAAAACAATTTTGTTATATGAATAACCCCGTAAAAAAACCCTTTTGTAATTATGCAATGTTTACAAAAAAAAAAAAAAAAAAAAACATAAAAAAAAAAAAAAAAAAAAAAAAAAAAAAAAAAAAAAAAAAACAAAAAAAAAAAAACAAAAAAAAAAAAAAAAAAAAAAAAAAAAATAGAAAAAAAAAAAAAAAAAAAAAAAAAGTATAAAAAAAAAAAAAAAAAAAAGAAAAAAACAATACAAAATAAAAAAAATAAAAATAAAAAAAAAAAAAAAAAAACAAAAAAAAAAAAAAAAAAAAAAAAAAAAAAAGAAAAAAAAATAAGAAAAAAAAAAAAAATAAAAATAACAAATATAAAATAAAAATAAAATAAAAAAGAAAAAAATAAAAAAAAATAAAAAAAAACGTTATAGTCCAGCAAAAACATTTTTACCCGGATTTCTCTATAACCTTGGCTCTTGATACCAATCTGTAACACCTCCAAAATGGGTCACAGCGGATATAAGATCCGGGGCGTGTTACTTCAAGATCAACAGCACAAGATATATATTATAAGAACGACACAAAAGTCGTTTAGATTGATACATTGAATTAAATCAAAAAGACATATTACAAAGCTTTATACTTTAACTTATGTTCTTTGTTTAATAGTTCAAAATAACATAGATTCCCAAAAAATAATCACATAAATCTTTAACAGTGCAAGCCAAACATAATCCTCCAATGCATCCTTGGCACCCATCTGCCTATTGACCTTCCTGAAAACAAATTGCTTAAACGTCAACAAAATGTTGTGAATTCATAGGTTTATGATTTATAATTAATGCCAAGGCAAAAAAAAAAAACCCCCGCAGAGACTTTCCCTGATGCTTACAACGTAGCCAACAATCACAAAACTCAATTACTGTTGCAACTAAAGCTCATGACACTTGAAAGCTCACCTATATTTGTCTATTTTAGCAGTTATTTTGCCCCGTACAGATGTTGTAACCCGCAACATCTAAGTCCGACATTGTCAACGTTCGATCCCATGCATCGCTAATCACCTCAAACGAGGTTAATCCCAATAGAACTATTGAATAACAGTCGCGCACACAAATGCAATTAACAACTACATCTATGCAATTGACAGTTCATGAAAATGGGCTCAGGAGGGTTATCGCTACTTAGGCAAACACATAATCAATATATTTTAAAACATACTTGCATCCAATTTATCAAAACAAGCAATGTTCTCACCCCATAATAGTAAATCATAAAACTGGAAAACTGGGCTATGAAGCTCACCTTGAGTACAAGATATCCAAATATTCACAGATAAAACGACACGCAAGACGATATATGCAACTATTTAAATTAAGTTCGTAATAAGTACTTGGAGTACTTTAATTAATAAACGTTATATAATCCGATAGTAGTTACATACATCGTAACTATCGGTTCGGGCTATCATAATAAATGAGGTCATAGACATGACGTACGAGGAGTTAGGCACTTAAATCGTAAATCCAACAACTCGTCGATACGCCATCCGAAGAGGCCTCATTATGAAACTCCCTAGTATTATAGCACTTTGATAACCACTCAATATTCTATATAGCATAATCACCGACTAATCGTTTTTGTAAAATAATATTTATAAAGTGAAAACGTTTATAAATATACTTTTCGTAAAAATGACCTAATTTGGTCGTTTTAAGCCCGTTGCTCGCGTTTCTTACGTCCACGTCTTCGTAGTAAGACGAGTGATCAAAATATTACATTTTCAATTTTTTTTATTTTCAGCGATGAATATGTTTATTATTACTATTCACAAACAGCTATATACTTCCGATTTTAGTTTTAATTAGCGTAAACTTGTAATCGTAATAACTTATTCGTTTTAATCCCGATTTTAGTGATTCCTTCGAGTACGTCTTTGTTATTAAAAGATGTATTATATTTTATAAAGTTAATCCCGCTGATGAATAGTACTTTTTACTGTTCATAGTTTATAAAATTACTTTTATAAACTTTAATTATCGAAAATGTCATAGTTTATTCGTTATAGTTCCGTTTTTATAAGATTTTTCGAGTACATCTCGTAATTAAAAGTGTTATATCATATATTAGATGTTTTTACAAAATGAAGTTGCTGTAATGAATAGTACTTTATAAAAATAGTTTTAAAAAAGTTTAAGTCGTAAACTCGTAATTAACTTATCTTTTTTTCGTTATAAATCGGTTTTTCGAGTTTCTTATCATTTTGGAATCGTCACGAGACGTATTATTATTATATTATATCAAAACCTACTGTCTAAAATTCGAATTAAAACAGGCCCTATTTATAAATGTGTATATCTTTATAAAAACCTTGTTTTATGTATTAATTAATTTAGTAGTTTACTATAAAAACTCTTATAACCATATTTTAACATAAGTGAACTTATAATACTGTAGCAAGTTTCAATCATAGTCCTTGTAAAGTCATTGTAACAAGTTTTAACAATTTACTATCCATTGATTTTCACAGAGTGAATATAATAATCTTATAAAACCCTAGTTATTACATAAACATGTTTCTACTATACCATGTTAACATACTTTTACTTTCACTTTTCCATGATATATATGACCATATGACATAAGAATAAGTGCATAAAATCATAAACATAAATAATAACTCATTTTACATATTTAAAAGTCCTTAGTGGTGATTATAGCCATATTTAACATATAACACATAAAATCATAAGAAATAAAAGTATAAAGGAATTAAGAAAACCTTAGAGATGATGTAAGAGATGAGAAATAAGTTCTAAACCCGTGTTTAGATTCAAAACCAAAGCTTACAAGCTTATAAACCCTAGATTAGGTTTGAAACCCTAATCTTGCAATAACTTGTTAAAACCCTTTCAAAGCTTAACCAACCCTTGAAACCTTCTTAGAATACCTTAGATATGATGTGTATATGCTTGTATAATCTTAGAAAATCAAAGTATGGATTTGTTTGTATGGCTTATTTTGGCCGTGGGTTTTGGACTAGGAAAGGAAGAAAGAAAATGAATTTTGTAAGTAAAGAGTAAAGTTTACTTATGCATGCATGCTATATATAGAGAAAATATCTTATTAACCTAACCATGGTTACTTTCTAACCCTTGCACAAGGTTAACTAACCAAGTGGCTCATGGTGTAAGAGTTTGTTCCCTAGATCTTTATAATATCTAGATATTATGGACAAGTTGTTAATTCTTGGTCCTATCCTCAAAATTTCGGCATATATACATATATATGATGTTATTTTGATTATTTTGGGTATTGGGTATAATCGTGGGTATTCGTTTAGGCGTAGTTAGGTTTTGGAACTTCCGGGAATGCCTAAACGCATTTTATCGCGAAACGTAAGCATTTTACGTAGCCAATAAAAATAAGATGAACAAAGTTATTAATTATCCTTATAATAATCATATAACACTTGCTTGATGTAAACATTTAATCGTTTAATGCCCGTTTACATTGAATGATCATTTTTAGTTTACGCGATTTAACTTAACGTTTACGGTTTAAGAGTAAACGCGTAAAACCCTAAAAATAAATTGTGAATTACATAATGTCATACAATGACCTAAAACACAAGGTGTTATAGTCTTCCCCCGTTAAATGAGCCTTGTCCTCAAGGCTTATCACATGGCACTTGACGACGGTGCAGTCTTGGTGAAGAGGTGTGGATATTTCTTCCTGAATTGATCTTCACGTTCCCATGTAAACTCAGGACCTCTCTTGGAGTTCCATCGAACCTTGACTAATGGGATACGGCTTCGCTTCAACCGTTTAACTTCACGATCTGTGATCTCTATAGGTTCCTCGACAAACTGAAGCTTGTCATCAAAATGAAGTCCATCCAACGGAACGGCTAAGGGTTCGTCGGCATGACACTTCTTTAAGTTGGACACATGAAATGTATTATGAACTCTGCTTAGCTCCTCAGGAAGCTCGACCTTGTATGCAACATCTCCAACCCTTTTTATTACCTTGAAAGGTCCAACAAACTTGGGATTTAATTTCCCTCGTTTGCCAAAACGTACAACCCCTTTCCAAGGTGAAACCTTAAGCATCACTTTATCTCCAACCTCAAACTCCATCGGCTTACGCTTCAAATCCGCGTAGCTCTTTTGCCTATCATGAGCGGCTTGCATCCTTTATTTAACTTGAATGATTTTCTCAGTCATCTCTTGAACTATCTCTGGACCGGTGAGTTGAACTTCTCCAACCTCAGCCCAACAAACAGCGAGCGACCATTTCTACCGTAAAGTCCGTCAAGGGTGCAGCCTTAATGCTATGCAAGAAACCTGTTATTGTATGAAAACTCGACCAATGCAAATGTTTAACCCAACCATTTCCAAAGTCGATCACACAAGCTCTAAGCATATCTTCGAGAGTTTTGAATGGTTTTTTTTTTCTCTCGCTTAGTCCGTCAGTTAGCGGAAGATATGCCGTACTCATAACTAAACTTGTACCCAAAAGCTTTCGGAGAGACCTCCAAAATTTGATGCGAACCTAGGGTCACGATCATAAATAATCGAGACCGGTATTCCATGCCTTGTTACAACTCCTTTAGGTACATTCCGCTATTTCTCCAGAGGTCATTTTCCTTTTCATGGTGTATAAAGATTGCGGAACTTTAAAACGGTCACAAATACCCAAATGGTGTCATACCCTTGTTATGACTTAGGAAGCATTAAGTCAAATTCCACGTGATGATTGTCCTACATCCATTGAGGTATCCTCGGGTTTACATCAAACCCGATGACTCTGATGTTCGGCCTTGACCTTAGCACATGTTTAAGCACTTGCTAACATAAGTTGGCGATATCAGCTTTCATAAAATTTTTGGGGACCACCACAATATAGCTTCTTTAACGTCTTGATACATTTTTCTCAGAACCTGTTATGGATAGAAAACTCGACTTGTGGGACTCGAGCATGATCACAGTCCGCAAATCACCATAACAAGTAACCACTCCTGCCATTGAGGCACAAGGTTTTTTCCATCCGAACGGGTTCCAACTTTTCCGTTCTAATTGCCTCCGGATATTAGCATTTTCAATCAGCATACCACTAACATCCTCATTCTTAATGTTTTCTGGTTCCGTGCTTCAGTATGACATCAAGAATTTGCTAGAAGAGTCCAAGCTAATATCATTACTAAAGCTCGAACTCTTAACGTGGTTCTCCGTTCTGTTCCTGCTCAAGTCATCACACGACATTGCCTTTCATGGGTGATAAGCGAATACGCAATCGAATCACTAAGCAACTCTAAACCATCGGCGTTTGTCTCATGTTCAATTCTTTCTGTTAAGAATATGTTTTTAAACTCATATTAATCAGTGAACACCGTACACGTTGTACCAACAGATAGAGGCTCCAAATTTTCAGAGCGAACACTACTGCCTCCCAGTTCGCAGATCATGAGTATTAAGTTTTTCTCATGGATCTTTAACTGGCGTGATGCATAAGAAATAACCTTTTCCCTTTGCATACACACACGCCCAAACCCTTCTCGAAGGCATCGCAGCTATACGTATAAAATCTTCACTTCATCGGGTAAAGCCCAGAATGGGTGCACACACAAATCAGCGTCAATAACTGAACCTGCTTCTGTTTGTCACCCCACCAAACTTGACTTCCTTTTGAGTGAGCTTGGTCATGGTTTGGCGATCTTTGAAAACCTTCACTGAATCGCACGAGATAATACCCAGCAAGACCTAAAAACTGATGAATACCCGTTGGTGGTCTTAGGAGATGCCCAATCTTTAACGATTCGATCTTGGCTGATTCCACAAGAATTCCTTTATTATCATCACTGACCAAGGAACTGTACTTTGGGAATCCAAAATTCACACTTGGAAAATTTGGCATACAACTCCTCTTTCCCAAGAAAAAGGGGGGGAAAAAAAAAAAAAAAAGGGGGGGGGGTTAAAAAAAAAAAAAAAAAAAACTCAATATTACTTCCGGATGCTCCTTCGAGCTCTGTACTCTTAGAATAGATCAAAATATCGTCAATAAAGACAATTAGATTTGTCCAATAAGGTTTGGCACACTCGTTTCATGAGGTCCATAAACCAGCAGGTGCGTTAGTCAATATCCAAACGGCAAACTTGGAATTCATATGTCCATATCGAGTTTCGTGAAGCAGTCTCGGATGTCTTCTTCTCGAACCTCAATTGTGATAACCTGACCTTTAGGTCGATTTCGAGTAACACTCCGACCCGTTGAAGTTGGTCAAATAAGTCATCAAATTCTTGGTAGCGGATAACGTTTCTTCACCGTTATTGTTCATTCCTTAAATCTATCACATCCGTAACGATCCATCTTTTCTTCTTTGACGAATAGAACTGGAGCTCCCCATGGGCGACGAACTAGGTCTTATAAAGCCGTTGTCGGAAAGCCTTGTAGTTGATCCGCCAATTCTTCATTTCTGATAGGGCGCCAATCGATAAGGTGCCCGTGCTACAGTGCAGCAACAGGGACTAGATCGATGTAAATTCCACTTGTCTGGTAGGTAGAAGACCTGGCAAGGTCCTCGGGAAATACTTCGGGAAAGTTTTTAGCGATCGGTACATTCATGCAGTTGCTTCTTCTTCGACTTGTCCTCCATCTCCTTTACGGTAATATGTGCCAAAAAGACGTGACATCCTTGCAGCAGATACTTCTGGGGCTTGGTGCACGAGATGATGTTTAATCGAGTTCCAGCGTTTATTTCTACTTCCTCTCATGAAAAATTTAAGAATTTTTGCTCACAAAAGAATACGAACGATTTTCTTAGCACAGACAATAACGGCTTGGTATTTCGTCAACCAGTCCATGCCAATTATGACGTCATAAGTACCCATTTCTACAGGCATTAGGTCGACGTGAAACGGATGGTTCAGAAAATTTAACGTGCAACCCAGTAATATCGTATTTACCTAAATTATTCTACCATCAGCTAATTCAACGTTATAACCATGATCTAATGTAGTGGGGGCTATATTAATCAAAGTACTAAATTGAGTAGACACGAAACTTCTATCTGCACCAATATCAAATAAAAATGGATCACAACGGATTTGTTTGGATAAACGTACCCTTCACAACGTTGTTGACTGGGTTTTGCCCTGCAAACTCACTGCATTAAGCCCTGGCTACAGTGTTACCAAGTTCCCTGAATTCTTGTTCTTCCACTGGGGCCAGTCCTTCCTGAAGTGGCCTAGCCCCGGCACTCAAAGCAAACGATGGCATAGGTATTTGCCCCTTGGGTCTTGGTTATTGTTGTTACGGTTGTTTTTTTTTATTGTTGTTTGTGGTTGTTTTTGTTATTGTTTTGCGTTGTTGTTTGTTTAGCAGTTCGGCCGGCACCTACATCCTTGCCAGGTGGCCAAGGCTTCTTCAGTTAGGCATGTTGGTATACAAGACCGTAATTGTTGAAGTTACACTAGGACCTCGAGTTTAGTCCCTTCATACGGTTTCTTGTCACCGTTCCCGGCAGCATAAGCCCTGCCTGTGTTCTGCCTTTTGTTTGGTTGTTGGTTTTGGTTATTTCGAGGAGCGTCTTCAAACTTCCTCTTGTTTTCTGTCTGTCTCTCAGCCAAAGTGTTAATCCTCCTATCCATCAATTTAGTCGCCATCTCAATAGCTTCCTGCCATGTCCCTTTGCTTTCGATGCACAACACTTGAGTAAATCAGGTCGGGCATCCCACCGACATATCTTTCAATTTTGTCAGTCTCTTCAGGGAACATCCTGTCACACAGCAATGCTAGCTCCTGGAATCGTTGGTTGTAAGCTACCACATCGGTGCCTTGTACTTTTAGGTTCCACAATTCTGCCTCAATCTTCTTGATTTCATTCCTCGGACAATATTTAGTTGTCATCTTCTTCTTTAAGTCAGACCACCGTCATGCATAGCGACCATCATTTGTCACTATCCTAGCATGTAAGGTTCACCATGTTTAAGCAGTTCCCATAAGAGTACAAAGTGCAAACACCACTTGATTTCCACGTGCAGTTACTTATGCGAAACACGGTTTCATCCACTCAGACCCCTAGGTCAAGTTGACACTCCTATCTGACCCCTGAAGAATAAGGGTTGACATTTCATGAAGTCTTGATAGGTGCACTCCCGAACAGCGTGTTCATTCCTTCTCACACCGGTTCCCGAGGTATGGCTATCATCGCCATTTCGGGTCGTAGCACGTGCTGCCAACACAGCAGTGACACCCTCGTCGATCATGGCCTGCAGTTGGGCACTGGTGACCGAAGTGGTGGTAGTAGGGTCTGTGACTGGTGGTGGAGTTGTAGTTGGGTTTAACCTCGTGGGCCTTCCTCTTGGTGCCATTTTCTTAAATCATAAGAAAACATAATACCCGTTAGATTTCAAAAATCTTAACCATAACCCGATGTATACATAATAAATAAAACGAGATCACAACACATGGTGAAATACACAACAGTATTGAAATTAACAAATCGACATTTATTCATAATAAATTCGATTTCATATAAAACATAATCCATCCTTTCCATATATAACTTGGGAAAAAAAAATACTGAATGGTTTAAAATAACAAACGATCATAACATTAGGTTACAAGAAAAAAACCTTAAGCCATACTAGCCGATATATACTTCCGGTAATACTTAGTAGGCTGTACAAAGTAGCCGATATATGAACAAAAGATCTAAACAGAGTAGCTAGACAAAACAAAAGATCTATACAGTCTGCTAGCTGGGAATAACCCATAATACTTAACAGACTGTACAGTAGCTACAATCATAACCCAGTCTAAGAACTGCTACTGGCCTCCTCTGGTAGCTCTGGCTCTGCAGGATCCTTAGCAGGTCCCTGCTGTCTCTGAAGCTCGATCATCTGAGTCTTGAGGCTCTTCACTATCTTTAGTGTCTCTACTAAGTGTCTCTGTCTCCGATGGTCTGCTTTCAGCAGCTCTGAAATCACCGACTGTCTCCTACGGTCTGCTGCCTGCAACTCAGCTATCTCGGACTGCTGAGCCATGACCGTAGTCCGAAGTAATATGCCCTCGGAATGCGTCTGATCGCAAGCATCCATCGACTGTGCCCAAGCGGCACGAGATAATCTGGCCTCCTCCTCCATCAGAATGGCAGTGCGTCTATGGAATGGCCTATCACTATCCAACATGTTGACTCGGGCTCTAAGTAGAGCTCGGTCATACCGTGCATCATCCAGCTGAGAATATATGATCTCATCCTCTTGGTCAACAGTAGTAGACAACTCAATAACTCTCTGGTTGACCCCCTCTAGGGTGGTCGGTGCAATCTCCTGGATGGCTCCTACAAGGTCATCCCATGTATCCCTAATACCATAGCCTAACTCTCTAGACATCCGGCGTCCTGGAGCGGCCTCTAACATATCAGCAAATCCATAAAGGTCTGCCCTAGCTGTGGTAGGTCCAACCTGCCTAGCAGTACCAGCTGCCGAACTCTCCCCGACCTCGTATCCAGGACCAGGAGTAGTACGACACGGCCTCTTACGAAGCGGTAAACACATCTCAGGCATCTCAGTCTCATGAACAGGTAGTGCATCTCTCTGTCTAATCCCAGCAGCTCGGGATCCCAGAGATCCCTCAACATATGTAGGGCCATTGGGTGGTGGTGGTGGTATAGGTAATGGCGGAGAGGGTATCTGAGGAAGTGGTGATGAGTATGGAGAGAGAGGTGATGGTGGTGGAGTAGGTAAGGCTAACAATCTCTCAGCAACTTCCTCGGAGAGGAACGGTGCTGGCGCCTGGGGTCGGATGGACATCCTAGCCGTGACGCGATAAGAAGGTATGGTCCTAGTCAGCTGAATAAGGCAAACACTGCATGTCGGCAGGAGCTAAGTGCTCATCCTCTGCATCATCATCATCATCTCCTCTGTCAGCAGGATAGTCGGCTGGATCCTCCTCAGGATCCTCCTCGTCATCCTCCTCCAGGTCCTCCTCAGGGTCGGACTCCGGTATATACCCTGGTGACTGATGAGTGGGTGAGTCAGCAGCAGGCATAGGCTGCTCCTCAGCCGGGAATACCTCATCGTCCCCTGGTAAGAACTCCGGGTAAACAGGCTCCGGAACAAATGGTATGTAAATAGGTGAAGGTGGTGCCTGCTCTGGCTCCTCAGGGCCAGGCACATAATATGGTGATGGTGGTCCCCCCAGGGCCAAGGTATGTTGTCGGCGATGGTGGAACCTCAAAAATAGGTACCCATCGACCCTGGTGACCTCAATATCTAAATCGTCCTCAGATACTGATGTGTCAAGAAACCGTAGAGTGCACAGAAATCAGACATGATAAGTATCTGAAATCAAAAATTAGCTTATATAAGTATATTAATATAAGACTATCATCCTTATATATACGTAATATATTATAAACACAGTAATCCATAATGCATGTATAATAGCCTAAGACGACTAATGCAATAATTTGTATATGAATACCCCGTAAAACCCTTTGTATGTATGCATATGTTTGAAATTGTAATAGTCCACAATAACATATTGACCTGGTTCTCTATAACCTTGACTTTTTTCCCTTGATACCAATCTGTAAACGCCCAAAATGGGTCGCATGGAATAAGGATCCGGCAGTTACTTCAAGATCACAGCACAAATATATTATAAGAACTAACACAAAAGTCATTTAAACTGATACATTGGATTTAAATAAAAGACATATTACAAAAGCTTATAGCTTTACTTGTTCTTTGTTTATTATTACAAAAGATGACATAGATATCCCAAAACATGATGCACACATATCTTTAACAGTGCAATCCAAAACATAATCCAATGCATCCTTGGCACCTCATGCCTATTGACCTCCTGAAAACATTGCTTAAAACGTCAACAAAATTGTTGGTGAATTCATAGGTTTATGTATTTAAATTATGCAGGACCGCAAGATTTTCCCGTGATGTTACAACAGATGCCAACAATCACAAAACCAGATTACTGTTGCACTAAGCTCATGACACCGAAGCTCAACCTATATTTTGCTATTTTAGCAGTTATTTGCCCGTACAGATGTTGTAACCCGCAACATCCAAGTCCGACATGGTCAACGTATTCCCATTGTGAGTGATAGCTAATCACCCAAACGGGGAGGTTAATCCCAATAGATCTATTTATAACATTCGCGCTCACATAATGTAATTAACAACTACATCTATGCAATTGACAGTTCATGATAATGGGCTCAGGAGGGTTATCGCTACTTAGGCAAACACATAATCAATATACTTTCAACACTTGCGTCCAATTTATAAAACAAAGCATGTTCTCACCCCAAATAATAGTAAATCAGTAAAACTGTAAAAAGTGGGGCTATGAACTCACCTTGAGTACAGGTAGTCCAAATAATCACAGATAAAACGTCACGCAAGACGATAAATGCAACCTATTTAAATTAAGGCCAGTATAAGTACGAGACTTTAATTAATAACATGGAATAAAATCTTTATAGTTTTACATCGTACTACGTTCGGGCTTTCATAATTAAATAGGTCATGACATGACGTACGAGAGTTAGAACACTGTTAATCGTAAATCAAAACCAACAACTCATCATACGCCATCCGAAGAGCTCAGTAATGAAACTCCCTAGTAATATAGAACTTTGATAACCACTCATAGTCTAATATAGCATAATCGCGAGACCGACTAATATTTTATAAAATAGTAGTTATAGAAGTGAAAACATTTATAAAATATACTTTTCCAATAAAAATGACCTAATTTATCGTTTTAGCCCGGTTTGCTCGCTTTCTTACGTCCACTCTTTCGTAGTAGACTAGCGAATCAAAAACTTACATATGTTTAAGTGTTTAAGAATCGAGCGATGAATAGTAAAATTACTGGTTCACAACACTCGTTGTCGTATTTTGGGTTTTTATAATTGCGTAAACTTGTAATCGTAATAACTTATTCGTTTTAATCCCGATTTTTTTAGTGATGTCCTTCAGAGTACGTTTTTGTTATTAAAAGAGGTATATATATTTAGGAAGTTGTGTCCCGCCTGATGAATAGTACATTTACTGTTCATCAGTTATAAATTACTAATTATAAAACATTAATTTATCGAAAAAGTCCGTAGTTTATTCTTATAGTTTCCGTTTTTAGCGATTCTTTCGATTACGATCTCCGTAATTAAAAGTTACTATCATCATTTTAGATTTTTAAAAATAAAAGTTGCTGTAAATGAATAGTAATTTTTTATAAAAAAAATTTTTTTATAAAAGTATTTATAGTCGTAAACTCGTTTTTAACGTATCTTTTTCGTTATAGATCGGTTTTTCGAGTTTCTTATCATTTCGGAATCGTCACGAGACGTATTATTATTATATTATATCAATACCTACTGTCCAAAATTCGAATTTAGACAGCCCCTAAGTATTTAAGTGTATATCTTTATAAAAACTTGTTTTATGTATCATTTTCTTTAGTAGTTTATTATAAAAACTCTTAAAAACACATTTGACACTTGTGGTACTTATAATAAAGTCCAATATCATCCCTAGTCCTTGTAAATTCATTGTAACAAGTTCAACCCTTTTACTTTCATTACTTTCATTAGTGTTTACATTAGATAACTTTAAAACCCTAATTAGTCCTTAAACATGTTTATACTTAAACCATAAGTTAACATCTTTATAGATCTATTTTTCCATGATATTTATAACATTAGGACATGAGAATAAGTGTATAAATTGATAAACTTAATAATAAAAAAACCACCCCCCCCCCCTCTCATTTACAATATTTAGAAAGTCCCTTAGTGGTGATAATTGCAATATTTAACATGTTAACACATAAATTATAATAAATAAAGATAAAGGAAATAAGAAAACCTTAGTGAAAGATGTAAGAGATGAGAAATAGGTTCTAAACCCATGGTTAGATTTCAAGATCAAAGCCTTTCCAAGCTTAAACCCTAGGATTAGTTTCCATACCCTAATCTTTACTTTTTTCTCTTAATCCTTGCAAATGATGAACCATGCTTGCAAAACCTAGAATACCTTAAGATTGATTTAAAGGGTTGTATAATCTTAAAAATCAAGTGTGATTTGTTTATCATGGCTTAAGTGTGCGTGAGTTTTGAGTGTAAAAGAGAGGAAGAAAATGAATTTTGGCAAATTAAGAGTTTATGGTGAAAGTTTACTTATGCATGCCATGGTATTTATATAAACTCTTCGTAACTAACCATGGTACTTTCTAACCCAGCTCATGGTTAATGATAATCAGTTTGATAAAGGTGTAAGAGTACTTTTATTAAATATCAAGATATTATGTATAAGTTTGAAAAGTCTTGGTTCTATCTTAAAATTTTGGCATATATAACATATAGGTGATGTTATTTTAATTATTTTAGGTATTGGGTATAATCGTGGGTATTCGTTTAGGCGTAGTTAGGTTTTAGAACTTCCGGGAATGCCTAAACGCATTTTATCGTAAAACGTAAGCATTTTACGTAGCCGATAAAAATAAGATGAACAAAGTCATTAATTATCCTCATAATAATCATATAACACTTGCTTGATGTAAATATTTAATCGTTTAATGCCCGTTTACATTGTATGATCATTTTCAGTTTACGCGATTTAACTTAACGTTTACGGTTTAAGAGCAAACGCGTAAAACCCTAAAAATAAATTATGAATTACATAATGTCATACAATGACCTAAAACACGAGGTGTTATATTGGTAATTAAACTTGATTCGATTTTCTGATTCATCTTACCTTACACTATGAATTGACTTCTGATTTGTCTTACCTTATATTTGTATTCCTTTGATCAGGTCTTGTGATATCCTTTGTACCTTGTATCGTATCCTTTGATTTTCCATTATCTTTTGCGTTTGATTATATAATTGTTCACTTTGGGATTTGTAAGCTCAGCCGCAACTTTCTTTTCTGCGGCAGTAATCTAATCTAGGAGCTGGGTTAGCTTTCGGATATGAGTGCTGAGTGTGGACTTACCTAAGAGACTTAGTTTTGGATATATGATTTGTTGTTTTCCCAAACGATTCGTTATTTAGGTTTATATCGTTTGGATATGGTCCTGTCCTTCAAGAACTTATGTACCTAAGCTCATGTTTGACTTATTTCCTTTAGTTATTTATTAAGACTTCCGCTGTTTATGCTTGTGTTATGATTATGAATGCTTTTGATGTCACACCATATTTGTAATACTTCTACCCTTTTGGGTCGGGGCGTTACAATTTATGGTATCAGAGCTGCCAGGTTAATCATGACGAGGTCTTATGACCCTTCCGTAACCTATCTTGTTTTCATTTGCTAATCGTTTTCTCGATCGTTCAGATGGTGACTACCCGTAGAAACTCGGATGACGATGTTCCTAACTTCGAGGCCATGAATATGTTAACTGCCCTCTACGTTTTGATGATCGTATTCGTCCTGCGAATTTGCTTCCTATCCATATGTTCGACTTTGATGTGATTCTTGGCATGGATTGGTTGGCTTCTCATCGAGCTACCATTGACTGCTATGCTAGGACTGTAATCTTTGGTAACGTTCGCCAACCTGAATTTGTTTATCATGGTTCCTCACCGCTTAAGTCCGTTAAGCTCATCTCTGCTATGAAGGCACGTACCTTGATTTCTCATGGGTGCCAAGGTTTTCTAGCTTCTGTTATGGACACATCTTTGGAGAGTCCTAATAATGGAAAAATCTTCCTGTGTTCGTGAAATCGCTGATGTTTTTCCCGATGAACTTCCTAGACTTCCTCCGGCTAGAGAATTGAATTTAGGCATTAGTTAATATCCCCAGGTGCTGAACCTATCTCAAAGGCTCTGTATCGTTATGTGCACCTGTTGAATTGAAGGCGTTAAAGGAGTCAATTACAAGAGATGTTGGAAATGGATTTATTAGACCCAGTGTATCGCAGTGGGTGCACCGTCTTATTTGTTAAGAAGAAGGAATGGGAGCATGCGCTTGTGTATGATTACCCGCAAACTCACCGTAATTTCAATTCCGTAACCGCTATCCTCTTTCGCAAATCGACGATTTGTTTGACCAACTGCAAGGGGCCAAATATTTTTCTAAGATTGATTTACGATCTGGTTATCACCAGCTTCGTGTGAGAGAGCGAGATATTTGTAAGACTGCTTTTCGTACGCGTTTTGCCACCTGACAGAGTTCATAGTTATGCCCTTCGGTCTGACTAATGCTCGCCGTGTTTATGGATTTGATGAACTTATTTTCAACGATACCTTGATAAGTCGATATTGTTTTCATCGACGACATCCTCGTTACTCTAAAGACCGAAGAAGAACATAAGCGACATCTACGGATTGTGTTGGAAATTCTTAGACAGAAGAAGTTATATGCGAAGTTTTCGAAATGCGAGTTCTGGTTACAGCAAGTTGCTTTCCTTGGTCATATTGTATCGGCAGACGGCATCATTATGGATCCATCAAAGGTTGAAGCTATCACTAAATGGCTGAGACCTACTACGGTGACCGGAGTGAGAAGTTTCTGGGCTTTGCTGGCAATTAACCGACGTTTTGTTGAGGGTTTCTCCCGATAGCTTTTACCTCTTACCGGCAGCTGATGAGAAAGGGTGAGAAAGTTTGTGTGGACGATGAGCGTAATGAGAATATTTGAGGAATTGAAAACGGAGATTGTGTCTGCCCGATATTGACTCTTCCATCAGGTTCCGGTGGTTTTCAGATATACAGTGATGCATCGAAGAAAGGTTTAGGTTATGTTTTGATGCAACATGGGAAGGTGATCGCCTACGCTTCAGAAGCTGAAGCCTTATGAAGTAAATTATCCAACCTATGATCTTGAGTTAGCTGCCGTGGTTTTGCATGAAGGATCGGAGGAACTATCTGTTATTGGTTTGAAAGCTTGTATATATTTACAAATCATTAAGAGTCTCAAATATATTTTTACTCCACGAGAACTTAACGAGAGACAAGGATATGGTTGGAACTTCTGAAAAGATTATGACCACTAACATCCTGTACCATCCGGGCAAGGCTAATGTGGTTGTCGACGCACTTAGGTCAAAATCTGGGATTATAGCTTGTTTTGATTCATAATCCTTCATGATTTAGAGCGTTTGATGTTGTGCTAGAATGTAAAGGTCCTGGTGGGCATATGGGCGAGTAAGAGGATGAGAATCTAACCTCATGGCTACAGATCAAAGAACTGAAAGGACGACGGTGAGTTGTTGGCTATTGTCAGAATGTTGAAGATGGTAAGCATACTGAGTTTAGTGTCGAGATGACGGTGTTGTGTGGATTAAAGATAGGCAATGTGTCCCCCTAATGACAGGGTACTTCACGAGAAAGGTTATATAACAGAAAGCTCAGATTCTCCATCTTAATTCATCCAGGTTCAACCAAAATGTACAGAGATTTGAAAATGCACTTTTTGGTGAATGGCATGGAAACAAGACTGTGGCTACGTTTTGTATCCAAATGTATGACTTTCAGCAGGACAAAATTGAACATCAGAGCCTGTGGGTTTGTTACAGCCGTTGAGATTCCTGTGTGGAAATGGATGAAGATTGTGAATGGGTAAGAATATTTGTCGAGATTTATGGGGCACTGTGAATTTGTTCCATGGAATCGTTACTGGTTTGCCTACTACTCCAGAAAAGACAAGAAGCGATTTGGGTGTGGTTTGTTGAACGGCTACCAAGTCTGCTCATTTCTTACCCATTCGGAAGAACTATGGTATTAGTAAGTTGGCGGAGATTTTTCGACAGGAAATCGTTAGACTACATGGTACACCGACTGCTATTGTGTTCGACATAGATCGGAAGTTTACGTCTCGTTTTTGGACAGGATTAGGGGAACTAGTCTTAAGTTTAGTATAGTATTTCATCCTCAAACCGATGGTCCATAAGAGAGGACATATCCAACCTTGGACGATAGGTTGCGGCTGTGCCTATGGAATGACGGTAGCTAGGAAAGATATTTGTGAATGTTGGATGTTTGCCTACAATAATAGTTGGCATGCTACATCAAGCACACCTTTTCGAGCTTTTGTATGGTAGAAAATGTCGA
This sequence comes from Tanacetum coccineum, assembly GCA_026074375.1. Taxonomy (NCBI): domain Eukaryota; kingdom Viridiplantae; phylum Streptophyta; class Magnoliopsida; order Asterales; family Asteraceae; genus Tanacetum; species Tanacetum coccineum. Next base: position 19,424 of record BQNB010018924.1, on the reverse strand, counting down.
GCACCTATTTGTTGGGATGAAGTAGGTCAACGTTTGATTGAAGGTCCGGAGCTCATCGAGATTACTAATGAGAAAGTGGCTGTTGCTAAGGAGAAATTAAAAGAAGCTAGAACGTGACCAAAGAGTTTTAGATGATGATCCAAGGTGTCTTTTTTGTGGTTTGGTGGCTTGTGTGGTCTTATCGAAACAAACTTCTATTCGAGGAGAAGAAACCTTCAAAGGCGATTATTTTTGATGATGTTGTTTCCATATCTTTTTATTGGTGTAAGTCTAGATGTAAAACATCGTTCAGTTGGGATGATTGGCTTAAAAACCCTTCTTTGATTTCTCTGTAATTCTAGCTCCTTGCTAGTTTCTTAATAAAATCCGCTGTTCAAAAAAAAAAGTCTACGGGTATAAAGTTTAAGGGGTTATTTGTTTATTTTTTAAAGTTATAATAAAACTTGTAAATTTATGAATTTACACTTGACTACATATAATTTATTTAAAATTAAAAACCATTAAATTTTTATTAATTAACTCTTCTTTTTTCAAGTTTTTTTCTTCACAAATTTGACACATATATTTTTATGTGTTTTTTTTCTCCAGCACAAATTTTTAATTTTGACCAAATCGATTTAATTTTGACTTTTTATTGACCAATCAGATCACACGATTTTGCCTACGTGGCAAAATCAAGCGTTCTGATTGGTCTAATTTTTAAATTCATATGATTCAATTTTATGGAAAACTCTAAAATGATGTAATTCTTTTATTATATAAAAGAAGATTATTGCTCGCACGGGTTAAGACATTAACTTTTAATTAAGTGTTAATTTTGTAAACATTCTTATTTTTTCGTATTTGCACATTGAAGGTATTTTTTACCATCATTTTAGTAATTGTGAATGCAAGTTTCTCTTAATTTAAACAATTGTCAGTTACATTATTGTGTGTTAATAATAATTTAACCATATTTAATATTAAAACCCGTGTACGCATGAGATAAACTTATAAAATAAAATAACAATGAGTCCTTATTAAACACATATAGTAAAAGAGAAAAGTTTCATAAGAAACATGGTCTAAAAAAACAAATTGTTTCATCTCGTCTATCCATTTTATTTCTATCTAATAGTTTATATTAATTCTTATTTTAATTTAATTAAAAAACTCACTTTCATCTTATTTTTTAAAAATTAAATATCTCACAAACCGTTAATCGTTACGCAAAACGAAATATACCATCGCGACGAGAATTAAATCATCTTTCTATAGAGGGGCACTTCTATATACTTTCGACGAACTTTTTTTCGATTTTTTTTTCAGTCACATCTGAAAAAATCACATGTGATTTCATAAAATCACATGTGATTGTGATACAAATCACATGTGATTTTTTTAGACTTGATTGAAAAAAAAAATCGAAAAAAGAGTTCGTCGAAAGTATATAGAAGTGCACTCTATAGAAAGATAAAAAAAATACTCGTCGCGATACTTGCGATGAACTTTTTACCCGATTTTTTTTCAATCACGTCTGAAAAAATCGCATGTGATTTGTGATACAAAGCACATGTGATTTCATTAAATCACATGTGATTTTTTTAGACGTTACTAAAAAAAAATCGAAAAAAAGTCGTCGAAAGTATATAGAAGTGCCCCTTTATAGAAAGATTAAAAAAAATACTCGTCGCGATACTTTCGACGATCTTTTTTCCCCATTTTCTTTCAATCACGTTTGAAAAAATCACATGTGATTTGTATCACAATCACATGTGATTTCTTAAAATCACATGTGATTTTTTCAGACGTGATTGAAAAAAAGTTCGTCAAAAGTATATAGAAGTGCCCCTCTATAGAAAGATAAAAAAATACTCGTCGCGATGGTGTATTTTTGTTCTTTTAACGATTTATCGTTTGCTAGATATTTGAGTTTTAAAAAAAAGATGGGAAAGTGGGGTTTTTTATTATGATGAAAAAATGAGTGGTTGAGATTCACCCATTTGTTCTTTAAGATAACCACGTTCTTTATGGATCTCACCTCTATAGTAAAAATACTTTCTTTTCGGATATTCTTAATAAACTCATAAAGAGGAAAAACATGAGTTGTCGTATACGACTATACGTACAACATCGTCTAGTTATTTATATACACAATAATTCGTGCTTTCATTTTGATATTAATAATCTTGTACATATATATGTTGTATTTTTAAAATATAAAGTTTAGGGTTACAAACTGTAAAGGGTTATTTGTTATTTTTTGAAGCTATTTAAAAACATTTTATAAATTTACACTTAACTTCATATTATTTATTTAAAATTTAACCATTAAAGCTTTATTAATTACCTCATCTTTTTTAAGTTTTTGTTTTCACAAATTTGACACATATTTTTATGTGTTTTTATTCTCCACCAAAATTTTCAATTTTAATCACATTGATTTTCAATTTTGACTTTTTTTTAACAATCAGATCGCACGATTTTGCTCACTGTTAAAATTAAGCGTTCTGATTGGTCTATATATTTTTTTAGATCAAATCTCATAGAAAACTCTTAAATTGAGAAAAAAAAACTAGTAACTTTAATTGTATTAATCATAAGATGAGTAATCTTTTTATTAGATCTTACCTATTAGTGTCACACTTCATGTAAATTACATAATTTTTTTGCATAGGATGGATTGATGATGTAGTATTTTATCCTTAAAACCCTGCCAAAGGAAAAAGATAATAATAATGGCGATTATTCGAGAAAACTATTAGAGAATTCATCCGTAACAAGAAAAAAAACATAATTTGATCGCCTTTAGTAGCATATAAACTGTATGGTTTTGAATTTACAATGACCATATACAGAGAGCCGACTGCATTTTTTCATTCAAAAATGAACATCGCCCATATTTTATAGTAATTCGGCCGGCCGGCCGGCCTACTGGTTGTTGGAAAGGCATGAGCACTCTTTAACTCTTCTTCTGTCTCCGTTCCTGTGTATCATTATACAACAATCCTATTTATGTGTAGTTTATATTCGAACAAAAATTTGGGTTGCTGAATCAACAATTTTTGACACATAAGACTATACATGAAAAATATCTCAAAAGATAAAACAAACGTTGATAAGATTAAGACACTACATTGATTAGGAAGTTATAAACCAACATTCTAGAAAACACTTTTGTGATTGATATGATTAATAAACATGCAATTAAGTATTAAAATTCTCTTTGTGCGGCTGTATCACTTTTGTGTCACAAGGTTCCTTTAAACGTGCAAGGTCACGAGGTTTAAGTGTCGTGCAAGGTCACGCAGTTTAGTATCGTGCAAGGTCACAATTTCCTTTATTGTTGTTCGTGCTTCGGTCAAGAGCCGGTTCGTTTTTTTATTACGTTAATGTTTTTATTAGGTTTTGTTTTTGTTTTCTAGTTTACTACTCCAGTTCGAGCTTTCGCGATTTTGCCGCTCGGACTGCGGGAAAGTATTAGTGGATAAATAGGCTCAGGTCCGGTTTGTGGCTTTGGGTCCGTGAGGAGGATTTCATTGATGTAATCTCCTATAAATAGTGGTTAATAATAAAATTATACTTACGGGATTTTATGGTTGTATAACAAAATCTGAGTGACTGTGAGAGTAAGGGAGGCGGCTAAATTACTCTCGGTCCAAGGTCGGTCCGGTCCGGTCTTCCGGTCCGATATGCTCACCCTAGTGACTTTTACCTGAAAGTATATTATTTGTCTATGATAATTATATTATAATTATAATTTTATATACATAGAGTAATTTGCAAAAATCATTTATGTGATTTGGTCATTTTACATATTGAGTCCTTATCATTTCAAAAGTGCACTAGGAATTTACAAATGCACTATTTGTCCCTCGTCAGAATTAAATGAGTAAATTACTCTCACAGGGACCAAAATGTAAGGAATGAAGAAAATGGTGGTTTAATAATTTAACTTTATCCAGGACCAGATGTGCACTTGTAAATTCTTCAGAACGATGCGTGCATTTTTAGAAAAATAAGGACTAATCGAATTTTTGCAATTTACTCTTTTGTATATATAGGCAAAACTTGGGTTGGGTCATGACTATGTCCACTTTTTTATATACTACAAAATCAAGAGCTCACAAATGGTTTAGAAAAATTATTTACTAAGTTTTGGTTACATATATACTTGTCAATATCTTTCATGTTTCCCTACACATGATGGAGAATTAATATATTACACATTGAGTGACAAATTCACTGTCGTTTTGACAGTGAGCCACATTGCTACAGTAACGGGCTCTCATTTCGAGCCAGCATGATTTTGGTATTTTTTTTTTTAAATTATTTTGTTTTTGGTTTTTTTAAATTTGTATGCACAAAGTAGGAGGAAAAAAATATATTACAAAAGTTTCGATTTATTCAGATAAAAAAAATACCCGCGGAAACATCTTCGATACCTGATAACTTTAAAATAATCGATATGGTCACAAACGTGCAACCCATTATATTAAAAAAAACCCATATAGCAAAAAAAAAACAACACTTTAAACATGAGGCCCAACACATAAGCCATATAAATTTTTTTTTATTAATAATATACACATTTGTCGACAAACTAGCCTAAAATTCGCATAAAATGTGGCCCAAAATCTGGCCCAAAGTAAAAAAAAAAAAAAAACTAGCCCAAAATTAGCCTGAAATCTGGCCCAAAGTAAAAAAAAAAATACAAAACGGTCCCTCAACTTTTAACTATTTACGATTTTCTTACACAAAAAATCCCGTAAAAAATTAACAAAAAAACACGTCAAGTTTTTATTGTTCACAACTTTTTTACATTCATCGGCCCAAAAAAAAGATATCGAACCGTCCCAAAAAAAGAAAATATTCGGGAAAAAATTAACCCGTCCCAACGCAAAAAAAATTTCCCGAATCGTACAAAAAAAGAAAATATCCGGGAAAAAATTAGCAAAAAAAAAACCAAAAAATAGCCTAAAATCTGGCCCAAAGTAAAAAAAAATATACAAAACGGACCCTCACCTTTTAACTATTTACGATTTTCTTACACAAAAATTCCCGTAAAAAATTTACAAAACCGTCCCAAAAAAAGAAAATATTCGGGAAAAAATTAGCCCGTCCCAACGCAAATTTTTTTTCTCCGAATCATACAAAAAAAGAAAATATTAAAAATTAGCCCCGCCATAACGCATCGCCAAAAAAAAACCCCCGAAACGTAAAAAAAATTATTCGGGAAAAAATTAGCCCCGCCGCAACGCGCGGGTTCTTTTGCTTGTTAACTTAACAATATTGTTATTCCATAATCTCTTTACAGCAGCCACAAAACACTATATTTTGAGCCATGCACAATGTTTCTAGCACGCACTACAAGAAAAAGTAGAATAGGTGATCAAGTTTTCCCGGACGACATTTGTCGCCCGAGAAATGTCACTAAACGACAAAAGTCCATTCGACGTGGCACCAATTCTGATAGACTTTTTAGTCAAAGTATGAATATAGTTTCCCAGGCGACATGTCGCCCGGGATAACTTGGTTAAAATTTGACAAAAAAAAAACAACGAAAATCTTGGCGGCATTTTTTTCCCGCTCACTTTCCCGGGCGACATGTCGCCCGGGAAACTTTTTATAAAAAAAAATTATTTTACGTGAATGATTAAGCGTGGTAATTAGTGGTAATTAATGTTCGTTATTTTCTCCCGGGCGACATGTCGCCCGAGAAACTTTTTTATTAAAATTTAACAAATTTTTTTAACGAAACTCCTGGTGGCAATTTTTCCCGCTCACGTTTCCTGGGCGACATGTCGCCCGGGATTATGTATTTTATTAAAAAATTTAATTATGCTTTTAAATAATTATTATTTATAAAATATTTTTTATAATTATTATTTAAAATATATAAATACTAAAAAAAAACATTTCGGTTTCTTGTGTGGTTTTAAAATATGTGTTTAACATATAACTATATAAAAACAATATAAAAAACACTTCGTTTTCTCGGTTCGTTGTGTGGTTTTAAATAATAACTATATAAAAAAACATTCCGTTTTCTCGGTTCGGTCAGGATATGCACTACCCTTCTATAGTTGAACATGATATACCGTATACTTTTTCAAAATGCTCATTCGTCAAGTAACACAAAAACAAACATTCATTTAGTTAAATACTATACATACCACTTGTAGTAACACAAGCGACTTACAAACAGACACTTAAACATATTAGAACGATAATCATACGAGACTTACAAACCGACGCTTAAAGCATACGAATTACATTCCAAATGACAAACTACTCCAAATCAAGTTTTCCCATGTTATTGTAAACTTCGTGAAATAGTGCAGCTGAATTAACTGTGTGTTGTTCCGGATGCATATACATATCCACCGTTGCCCCGAGTACCGTTATCTTATCAAGCAAGTGCTTGCAGTTTGAGCACTCTGCATTTCTTGAAGTTCCCATAGAATAGCTTGGAGGTGTTGAAGCTCCTGGAGAATGGCGTGGTGGTGTTAAAGATCATGGAGAATAAATTGGAGTCGATGAAGATCCTGGAGAATAAATTGGAGTCGTTGATGCTCCAGGAGAACCAACCAGTAGACAGACTCGTTCCTCCTTCCACAAAATTTTTTTTACATCCGAAAGTGTTTTCGCGAGGCTGTTAAAGAGTAAAGATAATAAGTTTTAACAACTAACCACATTATTTATATATTACACAAAAAAAAACATGTGATTGTTCACCTTTGATCGTGGACATGCATAGTATAGTTTACCACGGGTTTCATGTTTATACGATTCTCGCAGAACTACATCTTCGGCTCCACAACGACACGCAAAAGCTTCATATGGCACCATATTCACCATAATAACATTGTAATAACAGTGTGACAAGTTTTCACAGATGCTTAACCAGTATGAGTCAACACCCGAGTTCGGCAGCGGGAGTGGCGGGTGCGGGGATGATGAGATGGCCGACGACGAGGACGGCGGCGAGGATGAGGAGGACGAGGAGGATGACGATAGTTAGATATGTTATATATGGGTTAGTATATTATTTTGTTTCTTTACGTTGATCTTGGCGACCCTTATGTAAACATTTATTTCCCTATCTAGTTGATTATTGACTTGTATCTTGCGGATAATGCAAAGTTTGTGACTAAGAAGCCCCGTTTTGTAGACTATATTGTGTTTATTAGGATTTTGGACGATTTAGCTTTATTAGATCAAATGCGTTGATCCGTTATATTGTATTGTGTTTTGGTACAAGTTGTGATGTATTTGGATAGTCTATATTGTGTTTATACAGGTTTGATGTTTAGTAGATTTTTTTCGGAAAAATTCCGGAAAAAAATCTGAAAATTGCCTGCTGTGCAGGCTGCATTAAAAAAAAATTACAGACCTATCCCGGGCGACATGTCACCCGAGAAAGTCAAAACAAAAAAAAATTAAAAAGTAATCCCGGGCAACATGTCGCCCGGGAAAAGTTATATTAAAAAATGAATTTTTAATCCCGGGCGATATGTCGCCCGGGTTACCCCACACTAAACGAAAAATAACGTAATTGATAGTTGACAAGTCAACCATTATGAAACCTTTCCCGGGCGACATGTCGACCAGGATAACTCAAAATTAATTAATTAATCTATCTTAAGCGTTAATTATTATTTTTATTAAACCACTTTCCCGGGCGACATGTCGCCCGGGATATTCATCCACCGTGGCACATACTTGTTTGAATGAAAACCTGTGGGCCCCACCAAGTCGCTCGGGAAAGAATCCCTTGCGAGCTTTCCCCTTCAACTTATCCCGGGTGACAAGTCGCCCGGGATTAGTATCCCCAACGACATGTCGCCCGGGAAGGCTTGAAAATATCGCTGGGGATAGTGGTAAATGTTGTAGTGACGATCGAGAGATGCGAGATGCATATCATGATCGATAGGATAGTTACATGTGATTTTAGCATGCTTAATTGCTCCAAATAGGCAATTTACAACGCGGAGGTTGAAGCATTGTAACGAGGGGAGTAACAATTATTTTTAATGGGGGTTCGAGATAACATAAACTGCACGAACCATGTAACAACATACCTGACTGATTGTAAGATGGCGACTTGAGTCATTTTTTAGGCATGCCAATGCAGCTCGTGCCATATTAGCTGCTTGAGGATCACTTGTCTCGGTTAACCTTGGATCCATCAATGGGCTTAGCATATTGTTCTCCAGAAATGGCATTGCCTGAGTTCAAATCACGTTTAGATAGTTATAAGCAGTTTGGTCAGGTTTGTTTTTGGGTCAATTATAAATAGAATTTCCTGGTTCCAATTTTGTATCGTATGGATTTGAACTGATTTATTTCAATTGTTTTCATTTTGAACTGAATTATTTCATGTGATCTCTTAACTGATAGTTGAACCCACAACCTATTTGTTGCTTCACACTAACATACCGGTAAGGCTAAGGCACAGGCACACGGACTATAATAGTTTTTAGTTACAGCAATTTAAACAATAATCTTGATAAAGAGCTAAGAAACTTTCGCGATTTAAATCTTTTATGGTTAAAAGCCAAACTTGAAAAAATAGGTAGTTTGGTCTGATATTCCTGATTTCATGTTTAACGTTTTTGACTTTGAGGCGCTAAAAAAACATACTGGAGACTGGAACCTTACCCAATCAACAAGGGATTTACCATCTTTCTCAAACAATCGCTTACTTTGTCCAGATATGAGCTCTAGCAAGAGTACTCCGTAATCTTTGACATCGGTTCTAAAATGCTCGCTCATATTGATATTCTCATTTCTGGACTCACCAAAAACACATACGTCACATTAGCTATTCTCCAAAACATTATCTTATAAATAGAAATTAACATTATTTGGTCTAAAAATTGATCTTACTTCACTGATTGAAATTCATTTAGAGGATCATCAACAAGCTTCACATGCTTTATTGTTGGCTCATATATGCTAAGCTATAAAATCACCGTTGAAGACACATACTTTCAGGATACAAGCTTCATTGTAATAATTAGAAACAAATACAAAAAAAAAAAAAAAATACAAACAAACCAAGAAAATTGTGTTACCATGTCAGAAGAAGCACGAGCAAGGCCAACGTTTGATGAACAAAGAGATAGATTTACTATTGAGCCATCTATAAAATCCTCATGCAAGTAGCGGATAGCTTCACCTATGTCTAGTGCAATACCCCAGCGATAGTTCCACAAAAGATTTGTTGCTGCCTTGTCGGCTGCAAAATTTACTGTCATACATTAGCAACTAGATGTGGCAATCTGGATCCAGTTTACTTAAGAATGGGTCGATTCGGGTAATATTCTATCACCAGGGTAATATTCTATCACCAAGGGTCAAATGGGTAAAACAAAAAATATTAAATTTAGTAGCTAAAACTGAAAACAGATCTAATGGGTCCAAAAGAAATTATATTACTACTAAGATAATATATAACTTTCTTAATCATCTTTTACTATAATTGTTAATAAGAAAAATATTAGTATTAAACAAAACTGTTTTGGGTCATCTCAACATTTTCGACTTGCACAAAATTTGTCCAGTTTTACCTAGGCTTGGTACCCAACCCATCCAGTTTGCAACCTCCATAGATAACAGAACCCAAACCCTCCCCTTCCACAGGGACCAGCAAAAATACACTTACACAGCAAGCACGTTTCAAGTGAATCTTTGGGACAATCACAGACGAAGAAGATTGAATCACCAATACAACAATGACCAATTAGATTCAAGATATTTATATGGCGAATACGAGACACAATTTTAAGTAACAGAACTGCCTGATCATCTGCATTGAAACAAATGACAATAACAGGATACTCTCCAAAAACACCTCTGTAGATTGTCTTATGCTGATTCTTAACCGAGACATTATTGAATCCATTTGTAATTTCATCAATTTCACCCAAAGAGAACGTTCTCGGGAACCCTGTCCTCCATGACAACGGGTATGAGCTTGGAGTTGATGGAGGTTGTTCTGGCAAATGTGGCTCTTCCACAAGGGTGTTACTTGTGAAAGCTATGTCATCGATCTTTTTACAAACTGTTTGCCATTCTTCAGACTCTGGACCAGTGATCTTTGATGGGATTAAGGTTGCTACTCCTTTTGTCTTTAATAAAGCAACATGACAGTCTACATTCTTGTGTATATATGATTTATCTTTCTTCAAATATCTGAAATTTGAAAAGGAATCCATTAATACAATATTTTGAAAAAAAATAAGGTGTTTAAGACCATAGGAGATAGTGTTTGCACTACGGAACTCTGACTATTCTCCTACTGATTACGAGTACAATCATTAGTTGGTGATTTTATCCGTCAAAAGGGTTTCCGAGCATGGTTTTCGTAAGGGATTTTATCCGTCGGGAAGTCCTTATTAAAGACTTTTACCGACGGATATCCTAGGCAATTGTCCCGAGGTGAAGGCCAGTGGTGGAGACAAGAGGGGGCACGGTGGGTACGTACTTGTAGTGTAGTTTATATAAATTATCAAAGTGTTCCCCCTCGAGCAAAACTTTCTGGCTCCGCCCCTGGTGAAGGCCCTTTGTTTAGTAGTGTTGAACTGATGTATGTGCTTTTTGGTGCGTATGGTAATAACGATAATAATTAGATAATCAACTCTTTGAGTGTTTGACATATCCGAATGCTTAAAATTGAAATCAAATACGTCAGTTTTAGAAAAACTAATCCAAACACCAGATAGCAGAAACAAAACAAGAAACCGAAGTATCATGTACCCATCTAACACAATCCATCGAGGATCATGCTTTTGTGCTTCTGCGACAGCTATAAATTTGGATTCGAACCCTGCAGCAAGTCTTATATCCAGCTTCACCTGCATGGGGAAAATCTTGTAGTTAATCCTAAATTATTTAATGCTCAAAGCTCTAAAATTCAAGACCCTGACCTCCCTCTTTTTACATTGTTCGTAGTACGGCTCCAGAAACTTTTGATATTCTCTCTTCTTTCTCGAAATCTCTTTTTGGAGCTCAGAAGGTGTCGATCCTCCACTTGTTGAGAACTCGAGTTTTAAATCTGATTTTTTAGTTCATTCCCCCTCATCATCAGAATTTAACTTTACACTACGATTACTAAGAAAGTAATAAGAACACAAATTTTCCAGATCGGGTGCATTTTTTAAAATCAGGGATTTTTACGAAAATAATTAGGTTTACAAGGAAATTTTCTTCGCGGTCTTGTGACACCCGGGGACTCAGTTTCGCCAGAAGCCAAACTTTTTTTTTTCTTTTTCTATCGTCGATTTTATTTATTGAGTACCAGTGATGGAACCAAGTTAAAAACGCATCAGGTGCACAAAAGAAACAAGTGCAATATAAGGGAACACATTTTCTTTTGACCGGGTGCAATTAAGAAAAACCGGAACTTATTAACGAAAATTAACACTATGAAACGTAATTCCACCGGGGTCCTGTGACACCGCGGGACACCCCCTATCAGTGTGAATACATTATGCAGATTTTGGAACACATTTCTAAATTTCAGAGTATAAGTATTTAGCTCATAAAAATGACAGAAGAAAATCTTACATATGCCAGAGTTTCCAATACTTATATTAAAAGGTAAACATGAAGGATTCGGTTTTTTTCCAATCTCTGGCAACACTCCAAGAACAACAAGCGTATCATTCGAGCCGACGATATACTTTATCGCCCACTCTAAAGCATCTAAGCTTCCTTTGCCTGTATTTCCATCCATCACCACTAACACAGTGTTGGCAGCCGCCCGTGATGGCTGGGGTATCGAATTTACTGGCAATGAACCCATTTTGTAAATGTCACATAGTTAGTGATAGATGGGGTTATAACGGTGTTTGTTTTGTTGGCTTAGGTTAAACCGTCATGAATGACACTAGCAAGGTTTTTTCTTGTTCATTTGTCACTAGCTAGGAGTTGACGTATTTTATGAAACATTGGTTTTTACTTGCTTTTCGTTTCGATGCATGGAAAAATTATTCATTATAGTACTTTTATTACTCGTTAATCTGAAATTAAACCTTTAGTACTTACAAAAACTATGTAGTAACGACGATATTAACTCTTCTTTATACAAATTAAAAAGAGCTGATTGTATATGAACCGAGTAAATCAATTTAATATGGGTAAATCTTCAGGGTTTAACGCGAAATGTGTTTACACGCTGCCGTAAGTAAATTTTTATTTTTTCATAATTTGAAGGAAGCTTTTTATGTAACAGTATATTGTTAGAGTGCATACCTTTTTCTTATGTAAATCAGCGTCAACAACAACAATTCTCAATCATGTACCCTGGAGGGGGTGTGGCGAGATAAGATGTAAATAATCATACCCGGACATGAGGTTAGAGATACTGCTAACTTAGGAAGAACTACGCTAAGTGTATGTGTGAGTGCAATAAAAATTAAAGCACTTTAGAACCGTCTCATTGCTACCGTTGCAGGATAGCGAGGGAACCATACAAGGATTACAGTTTAAGTTTATTACTTTATTCAAACATTGACACAATATAATATAATTTAACAATACGATACAATCAATGAAGTTTACTTAAATACTGAAAAACGGGTAAGTCTCATATCTTATATTACAACTACCAGTCACAATCCTTGCACCTTTTTTGCCATCACAACAGCTCGGGAGTGCACTGATTGTACCATTCAAACATGTCATGCAATCACCACTTGACAGATCGCGGGTGCACTGAACTGATCCATAAAGTTTCTGTGAACCTTGTAGGCTTATAACTCCAGCCGCATACATTTTTGGGTCAGCGTAAGCTATGTTTGACAAACCACTCAACAATCTCTTGGTTGCTAAGTTAAATACCATTGGATCACTTGCATTGTTTGTGTTCATGAGGCCTAACTTAACCTGATTGTCTAGTTTTCCAAAGAAATCTCTGTTGGAGTATTTTAAGATACATTGATTGTACCATATGGTTGCAGCCTTGCTACTAGGACATCGATTGCGAATTTCAGCACTTGCATTTACAATGCAAGTCTTGCAGTCTGTGCTTGAGACATCACCCCCGCACATAGAAAGACCAAAGGTTTGAGCTTCGTATTGACCCACTGAGCCATTTGCAAAGCCATTTGGAGGGGTTTTGTAGTACAAGTCACCTAAAAGTTTGTTAAGGCTTTGATCGTAGGAACTATAACGAGTAAAATTACCAGAATCATTGGAACAAAAGTGATAAAGCGGGTCAGCCCCAATAACCATTTGAAGAAACTGAAATACGAAAAGGACACAGATCATTGTGAAAGATGACATTTTGTTGGATAGTAAACGAGTATAAATTTGTGAGTTTGTGATATATATTGTAGGAAATATGCATGCTCTATTTATAGGGTAGCATAAGGTAGAAATAACCAATACATGGTACTAATTTTTTAAAAGGTAGGACTTTTTCAGATAATGAATCATTCAATCTTATAATATTTTTTCTTTCAAGTGAAGTTTCTTGTTGCTGATATTTTACAAAACTGTAAGATAAGGCTTTTTCTCACCAAAATTTTGATAAAATGTTACTGCATACTTTTTCTCCGCAAAGTTTTAATAAGAATATGTCAATTGAGTAGAGAACTTATAAGCATGCAACCTTATTATATTTTAATCTTATAGTTGGCTTGAAATTTTCCTATCAAGATAAACGTGGTAAGACTTATTAATAAGAATTACCTATATGCTTATTTTAATGGTGATCTTGACAATTAGGAAAACCCCTGTACAAAGATTAAAGAAGTATCTATAAGTGGAAATGTTTAATTAAAACGGCATGACCTAGCAGCAACATAAGAAAATTTTACGCTGTTTCTTGATAAAAAATCAGAACCCATTCTTGCATTAAACTGAATGCAAATATATTTAGGGATTATATTAGCTACATTTCTAATGTAGCCAATTGGCTACAATATGTGTTATAAACTGTGAGACCCTGAGTCATTTTGTGGGTCTCCGAGTCTTTTGTGCGGGTCCCTGAGACATTTTTAATTATTTTGAGAGGAGGATTGTAGTCAAGTTATCCTCATATATTTATTACTAGTTTTAATACTCGTGCACGCACGGGGTTTAGATATTAAATTTTAATCGAGTGATAAGTTTGCAATGGTTATTTTATAGTATACTATGTTTTTAAATGTACATATATTTTATATTTAGTTTTAGAGATATTATTGAAATCATATGAAGACAATGGATTAGTATTGTATGACACCTAATGTTTAGTATGTTTTAGGATTATAGTTGCATGACTCTTATTAGCTCAGTTGGCCACCAAAAGTATCCTTGGGTATGTGAGTTAACCAACCTAGAGGTTGTGGGTTCAAGCCTCGCTGGCGGCATGTGTGAAATATACTGTGAGATAGTGAAAAAAAAGCAATCCCAAAATTAAATCATATAAAATCACTTTTGAGTGCATATAATCTGTTCAACTAACTTAATGAGCAAATAAGTGATAAAGAATATCCTACCACTGAGTTCGACAACCAAATGCAACATCTACAGTATAAACATTAATAAAATATGTTAATGTTAATCTAATAAGAAAATCAAGCACACCGCCATTTAAGGACATAATTACTATTGTAATCACAATGTAGTTTTACATATTACTTAGTCCATATTACATCAGTAACCGAGAGTTCCATGTCCCAAGTTCAGCAGCTCACCAAGCAAATGGGACTTCTTTCTTCAAACAATAGAAAAACTTAACTATCTGTGGAACGATGTATGTAAAGTATAAACTTATTCCATATCATTAGAGGTAAAAGCTCGAAAGTTATATAATTGACGTTCTAGAGTTGATTTTGCAAAATCTTATAATCACAGTGTAGTTTTACACAAGCCTAAAGTCGTGTATGATGGATACACATGTCTCGCGGCTAAAAAAACGACAAAAATCAAAGAAAACATAAGTAGGAATTAGTGATATGTACCTCTTCTAAGATTCAAAAGGCTAAAATGGAGATGAAACAGGTGATTTTCCTGTCATACTACATTTTATTTTAGCACCCTGCTCCGACCACCATTACTTTCCTCTTCTGATATCGCAGGGTACTTCCTTGGTCTGTCCCGACTCCCTCTAAGACTCTTCAGGTAAGGCTCATTTCAGTAACATTAATACTCATTCCATCACAAAAGAAAAAAAATTCCTTATCCTTTAAGCTATAACATGTCCAAAACATTAACTTTTCATAAAAAAAATTAGATGTCCGTAAATCTAAGCATAACACAACCTTAAGAGCACGGGGAGCGGTCGTGCCAAACTTCTCGTGCCATAGAGAAAAAGTGATGCCACGTCAGCAAAATGGAGTTTGTCACCAGAATTGCTATGGCACCAGAATTCAGCGGCATTGGTTGGCACCAAAATTTCTGGTGCCAAACTATTTTTTTATTTAATTTTTATTATTTTTAATTAAAAAACTTATAAAACTTAAATTAAATAATAAAACATTACATAAAACTTAAAAATTACATAAAAACTTAAACATTACATAAAAACTTAAATATCATAAAACTTAAACATTACATAAAAACACAAACTACTGATTATTCCATAGATGCTCCACAAGGTCTTGTCGAAGATCGATGTGCGTTTTCCTATCGCGAAGTTCTTTTGCCTTCCTAACATGTAAATCACATATTTCGACCCAGCTTCTAACCATGTTCGGTTCTGGACTCACGAACATATGATTCAGGTTAACTTCAAATCCCTCGTTTTCCAATATCATGTTATGTAAAATTATACAACAATACATGATTCTCATGAGGTTGTTGATTTGCATTGCACGCGCGGGTTGTCGTATAATACCCCAACGACCTTGTAGGACTCCGAATGCCCATTCAATATCTTTTCTTGCAGTTTCTTGAACTGTTTTAAACTTAAAGGTCTTGGCATCCCTTGTAACAGAAAACGTTTTGACAAACGTAGACCATTCCGGATAAATACCGTCGGCTAAATAGTAACATTTCCTGTATGTATGCCCGTTTACTATAAACGGACATTCTAGAGCTATATCAGCAATTTCATCATCAAATAACTAGTTTTAATGCCCGTGCACGCACGGGGTTTAGACATTATGTTTTTTTAAATACATGTATGATTTTTATTTTTATTTTGTTTTATAAGTTATGTTATAGAGTATTATCGAAATCATATGAAGAGAATAGATTCATATCTTATATATATTATATGAGCTTGAGGATAATTACTAATTTTTTTTTCTTTTGATTTACCTGTTAACTAACTCGACATTGTGAGCCGACTAATCTCTACAAAACTACTCTTTTAGGTAGCCCGAAGTCGGCTCATGTGAACCTTCGAGGCCACAAGGGGATTAGTTTTCTCCTCGTTATATTCGAACCATTGACCTCCACTTTGGAAGGCTGGTTATCTTACCGTTGGGTATGCAGTTGATATTGTATATGTTTTATGATTCTAGTTGCATTATTGAGTCAGCTATACTTAAGATTAATGGTCACACTTTGTGTTAAAACATGTAAAAATTTAGCTTCGCAATCGAATTTAAAAGCATCAAGTTGAGTTATCAAAATCGTCAATATTTATAGAATATAGAAAGCTAAAAAACTCAAATAAGTATTATGTTTCGTACATACAATATGTTTTGGTCAAACAAAGATTTACCTATTGTATATCTTTAATACATATACAAATATAAAAAGAGTTTTACCCATTTTTCCGTCACCAACACTTTTTTAAGATATAAAAGTAGCCTAGATTGTTATATATGATTTATAGGCATACATACATGTCAATGGAATAAAGACTTTTTGAGAAATTTAAATGTTAGAATTTTAGTACGTATTAAACAAAAAGAAAAAAAATGCAATTCTTCCAAACACATCAATGAATAGCTAGAAAACCCTTTTTATTAATTTATGATATTTTATGTGCTTCGGTGTTTTTCTATTTGGTTGTACAACATAATTTCAGACCGACAATGAAAAATCCATCAAAAAGTCTTCGGGTAGATTTGGGATGTGATTAGATACTGTTAAATCTTTGTTTGGAAGTAAAAAATTGTTTACGTTTGTAATATTTTAAAATATAAAGTCTACGGGTATAAAGTTTAAGGGGTTATTTGTTTATTTTTTAAAGTTATAATAAAACATGTAAATTTATAAATTTACACTTAACTCCATATAATTTATTTAAAATTAAAAATCACTAAATTTTTATTAATTACCTCCATTTTTTTCAAGTTTTTTTCTTCACAAATTTGACACGTATATTTTTATGTGTTTTTTTTCTCGTCATATTTCTCCACCAAAATTTTTTTATTTTGACCAAATCGATTTAATTTTGACTTTTTAATGACCAATCAGATCACACGATTTTGCGTACGTGGCAAAATCAAGCGTTCTGATTGGTCTAATTTTTAAATTCATAAGATTCAATTTGATGGAAAACTCCGAAATAATGTAATTCTTTTATTATATAAAAGATGGGGAATCATATAACACATTTAAATCATTATTCGCCCCAGGAACCCCAAAATATGCATGCCAAATCCACAATTGTAGGTCCAGCCCTAGATAGATCTTTATGCCTGTTGAGGTTGTAGAGTACTTATGTAATCACAAGCAACTCTAAAAGAGACTTTAACAAATGAAACTATTGTTTACGCGGAATATAAACAACAGAGTTAAAGAATTACTAAACCAATGATCCTCTATGGATCTTTTCTTTTGATAATAAACGTGTTTCTAATGAATTCAATCAGTTACGTTCATCCAAGCCGTAAGTTGCTTAAATACCCATGAAACCCTAACTAAAAGCTAAAGTGATAAGGGTTATCACTTCCTAGGATATCTCATGCATATCCCAATTACTAACTAACTTCTCTAATAACCCGGAGTAAGCATAATACTACCAGGTCTAATATTGTATTACCAGCAAGAATTACTTATACTGCTAGTACTAACTATACTACTATCCTTACCAGTAGGAACTACACTACCAGCAGGAACTGTTTACTCTACCAGTAGGAACTACATACCTACTAGTAGTAACTTTCTATTACAAAATTCCTAACAGTACCCTTTTTGAAGAACCCTTTAGATTTGGCTAAAAGAGCCATTGCTTGGTATTCTTCCTCTAAGTCATTTAGATACTCATGACTACTTCTTGTATCCTCTTCATCATCAGGACTATCTTGAAAGTTTTGGACAATAGAGGTAGAGAATAAGGCAATTGACAAAGGTGTTTGGTATGTGTTTAATTTCACATACCTTTTACCTAATAAAACAAGCCTAAATGACCAAAAACAGACATAAAATGCCAAATATATGTATGTTTTGCTATTTGTGTTGTGCAGGTAACGGATATTCACTAAAGGAAAAAAACAAAGCCAAAACCGAAAAAACTGACAAGATTGGAATGAGCATGAAAAATCAAAGTCGAAGACGTGTTTATCTTAAATGGGCCAACCCGCACCCAAGTTAATGGGTCGGGTCAGCCCATAAAGCTTTATCCATAAGTCTTATAAGATTTAAAAGCCCAAAATCCATTAAATCCTAACTCGACCCAAATATAAGCCTAATATAACCCATAACCATACACCCTTTAAACCCTTTTACACCATTGGTCCCCGGGGTTTACACCGTTAGTCCTTGGGGACTAACATAGTTAGTCCCTAACCATTAACCCCGTTACCATTTTCCCTTAACTCCCGTTACCCTAAAACATATAAAACCAATTCCCTCCAAAATCACCATTTATCTGTCACTTTCCCTCGACCCCTGCTCCAACAAACAAAACCTCATCACTATCCCACAAACCCCACACCATAAACTGCCAATCCACCTTGGCAATCCTATAATATCCCATTGGTTGATGGGACAGAGACAAAAATTCAATGGCTCAGATTGTAAGCCATGGAGAGCAAGATGAATCAATGGCTATGATGAAGACTTTGATATCTCTCACACAAGAAAAACACCTCTCACAGAAAAAACACAAGAAGTCTTAGAACTTTTATCTTTCTTCTATAAATAGGACCTTGTAAGCCCATATGAGATATATTCAGTTTTCTTAGCTTATTAGAGTTAAAATTAGCTTATTGTAGTTTTTATTCAAGACTTGTAATTGTTTTTAAGAATTAATGAAATTTGAGGTTTTTAAGTTATAAAATTCTAAGTTTTTAAGTTAATGTTCCATTGCTGTTAAAAGTACTTTTGTAAGCTATCATAAGCCCTGTTTACTTATATATAAGCTATTATACTTAAACAAGATAAACTGTTCCATAGTTTATAGTGTTTAATCATTTTCACCAAAAATCACTCAAAAGCTAATATGGATGACAAGCCAGATTTAGAAGGGCTTGTGGGTTTTACTAGCTTGTTTTAAACAAGATAGAGCTTGTAGACAAAGCTCTAAAGAGCACTTATACCCTTGTTTAGAG